>JASAMW010005037.1:0-12238 GCA_030247985.1 Epsilonema sp. ZAB3_2
TAGATGCACGTGTCATCGATGTTTTGATAATTCGACGCATTCCTTTTGCAGAAGATAAAGCTGGTTGTCCTTATTTTGACGGAGATCGCGACTTCCGATTTTGTGCACAGTTGTAAGGGTGTATTCTGCTCTCTTACGCCCACACCTGTAAACATTAAGCAACCGGCACACGTCTGAGTAATTGGCACGAGTACGTACGAACGTGGTGGGTAATACATAGTTGGCGCTTACTCGAAGCGTTTGATCCCAAGCGGCAGTGCAAATGGCGGTGCCGTCCGGTGATGTTTTCAGGCAGGATATGCGATTCTCATGTCCGTACAGCACCGACACCCTCACGCATTTCAACGTGTCCCAAACACCTACCCGATAATCGCCGTAGCCAGCAAACAGGAGACGCCCTATCACATCATTCATTCATGAGGTAAGGTATGTAACGTGGACGACTGTTCGTACGAAGCAAGACGAGAGTCACGAGACTACTGTACGTAGGTCGAAAACTTGTCAGAAGCTGCTCTTCTCAGCTTACCGCTGACGCTGAAATCGACTCCATTCACCGGAAACAGATGCCTTCGTAAACACGCTGACTTGACGGTCAGCACGAAGGTCAGAAAGGCGGCACTGCAACATACATTCCTGCTGCAACTATTTTCTTTGCTATATTTACCGGACGGATAAATTTACTTTTATCCGATTCGCGAATGACAAAAGAATAAAGAGTAGTTCGTTCGTACGGTGGCATCATCGGAACCGGAAGCAAACGCATCGCCATTCGGATAGAAAGCCACTGTGTTCACGTCGGCTTCATGACCTTCGAAGCTCTGCACGCAGTTTCCAGTACGAATATCCCATACCAGCACGCATTTGTCCGCGCCCTGAAAAGCGAATAATCATATCTGTCCTGTGAAGCAAAAAAGCACGATTAAAACGTTCGGTTTGTGCGTAGACCGCCTACTATGTACTTACGCCAGAGATGAAAATGTTGCTGGTGTCGCATTTGGGAACGTCGATAGCGAAAATGTCGCCGGTGTGACCGTGAAAATTCTGAATCATGTGACCGCTTTCCACATCCCATATGGCGCATGTGTAGTCACCGCTTTCCGGTCAAAATCTAAGTGTAAATTTGTCTCCATGATATAATAAGAGTTTGTACAAATATGTCCGTAGGATTGTATGCTTTATAGGTGCCGTACGAGATTGTCAGATCTAAGGAATGAGCAGCAAGACATGTAGCTGGTGTGGGTGGCGACAGATTTCTTCTTCGTCGTCGCATCCTCCTCAAAACTTAGCGGGAACACCGTACATTTGTTGTCGAGGCCCCTGAAAGAACCCAATTTTTTTGCGTCACCCACTCCCACCATACCACAAAATACTAAATAGCACAGAATTCGCTAGCGGGTCGCTTCAGTGTCAGTATTGTCAGAGTCTAATAGACACAACATTCAGATCAGATAGTACACCAGTTTTGTACTTTACTTACCCGCAAGCGACCATATTTCCCGACGGGGCGTATGAGCAAGCATGACCCAGGTGGTTGGCATGGTAATGGCATGCTCCTTGTTGGTCGTAAAAGCATCCCATACGATCACTTTTCCATCCTTGCACAACAATGATATCAATTGCGATGGGAGAAAGTTAGTAGATCAGGAAAATAAATATTCTCTTTTTATCTCAAACAATACCTGAGATGACACAATGTGCCTTTTGTCAGCTGCCCAGGCCATGCAAAGGCACCTTCCCTTGGTGACCTTTCAGAATACGCCGCTGTTTGATGTTCAAGTTGCCCAATGCTTCGATGCGTTCAGCTGCTTCATGAACTGAAATCCAAGCGGCATACCGTCACATGCAACACATCATCTGACTGTGTCGGTCCAAATAAAATGCATGGCGTTTTTAGACTGTTTAGCTCACTTGGTATGTCGTTGAGTTTGGATCTTTCAGCTTCCAACTTTTCCCTGAGTTGTTCAGCTTCCTTAGCCAGACTCTCCAATGTCTCAGTACGAACAGTGGCGTCAATCGCATCATTGGTGGGTACAGTTGCGGATACAGCAGTCGCCATGTTCTCTGGCATTTTTTGTCACGCGTCCGCCAACGCTTCTCGTGAAGTTTGGGACGATTTTGAACCTGAAATCGTAATAGTGCAGTTCTACAAGAATCAGGACGCTAGAAACTGCAGCAATTTCCAGTTGCTGTCGCTGCTACTAACATCCTGCTTGATAATGGCCATACGCCCGCCTGGCTTCAATGCCAGGAAGCCTGTTCAAAATCGATTTTCCCTGACTCCCCAGTCCTCAATACGTACGTAGCTTGCCGAGCTCGCTCGCTATTGCCTGCTATTAGCTTACGCTGCAGTGTTTGTATGTATTGTAGGATACTCGATAGGCTACATCTCGTACATTCATACGTAATTTTTTCCGAGACCGCACCTCACAGGGTCGGCGGTAGGTGAAACTCACCCAGTCTCCTCCGAACCTTTTAACAACACCCGTTATGGTGGGCCAGTCCAGTGCCGCAAGGCACGACCAACAATGGCCCGAACCAGGGAAGGACCTGGCACGAAGCCGAACACCCATCAGCGACCACTGGTCGGGATGTGCTGACCCGAAGGAAAGCACTGGTGCTATAGAAACGAGCGGGGGCACCAAATACTGCCGCTGGGATTGCCAGTCGCTTTTTAATCCCACTTGGCGAGAGTGGGAACTCATATGCAGAGGACGGCGATCGGACGTAGCCCTTCTTACCGTCTGCGCCACGAGCGCGACCATTCATCATCGTACAGTACTCACTACCTTAGGTTTTATCTCAAGAAGTCACACCGATCTGGATGTTCAATTGGAGTTTGATGGCAGCTGTATTTCATACATTACATTGGAATTGTAGGGTATACGGTCAAGCAACTTGCACGGTCAACATTTGTTCCATTCTAGCTTTTTTTGCGCCTTACATACACACATAACCTAAAATATCACCACAGGCTTTTGAGTAGTTCTGCTGTACCCTATTTCCGTGATATCGGTATCACTCTTCCTTTTCATGGCAGCATTGTGGGGGGGTTTGTGAGATCATCTCTCTGTCTTCTCCCTCTCCACTCGTGTGGGATGTCGGGACGAAGTTATTCTGGCTTTGGACAACATAGCTCAGCCCCTTTTGTTACATTCTTATATCGATTTTTTTGATGGAGAATGATCAATTTTTTGTGCCAGCTGGAGTGCTTATATGGACTGCTCTACATTGATGATTTCCCTCTCCAGGTGCAGCTTCTTCTCTTTTTCCCCTCCCTCCAGGGACGACTGTTTTCCCCTTCCGAGGTGGCTCGGGACTCATCCTCACCTCCGCCCTTTTCTCCTTCCTAGCCTCTCCACGGATGCACACTGCCTCAGCCAGAGTGGCCCTCCAGACTACGGAACCACCACCACCCCTCCTACTTTCCAGCCTCTTTCCTTTTTTTTATTTTACATTTTTTCGATGTTTTCTAAGTTTAGTGCTTTCCTATTTTTACTTTTATATTGTTTAGTGTGTTCTTTTTCCCACGCTAGCGCTCGTCCTCTCTTCCTCTTCCTTCCCTCCCCCCCTCTGTTCTTCTCTAGTTCGATTTCCTTCTCTCGATTGCACTTCACTCCTTTTCCCTTCTCCTCCCTCCGCTAGATTAGGGCAACTGTGATTTTATCCAACAGGAAGATTCCTACGAAGGCTTTCCGCCATCTAGGGATACAAAATACCTTTTGTTCGTTAGCGAGTTCAGAGTACCGAGTGTTGGGCCAGAGTTTCAGCTTTTCTTCCACTCCAACTGCATCATGGCAAGACTGCTCCCATATTTTTTTTTTTTTTTTTTTTATTTTAGGCGTATGTAGCTTCCCTTCGTTTTGGGCAGGGTGGTTAGGGGCGTCTCTCTTTTTTTTCTCATGAAGCGATCGAGAGAGTTTTAAAGTGGGTGTTTTTGTTAGAGGTGGGGGGGTTTTTAGCTTCTCTTTTGAGATAGGTTTCACTTTCTTTTTTTTCTTCTGCGTTCAAGGAGATGAAGGGGTGGGTGAGGAGAGAGGGGTTTTTTAGGTTTTTTTTCCTCGTTTTCTTTTTTTTTATTTTTTTTTTTTTTTTTGGTTGTCTTGTTTCTTTATGTTTTTTTTTTTATGATTTTGTTATCCTTTATATGTCGTATTTTTTTAATATGTATGTACTTTTAAACCTTTTTTTTTATTTTTTTTTTATTTATTTTTTTTTTGTTTTTTTCGTTATTTTTTACTTTATAGGGTGCTTTAAATAAGGTTAGGGTTTAGGTTAGGTGTTAGGTATTGGATTTAGAGGGTGCTTCTTCCTAAGCTTTTTACGTTTTTTCTTTTTTTCTTTTTATAATTATTGTCATCGGAGGGAACTTTCTCTCTTCATCAACAACATGGATGGAGGAGAAGAGGAAGTAATGGAAGGTGGAGGATAGATAGAGGGTGGAGGCTGGAGTTCACCGATGTTTTTTGGTTTTTGTTTTGTGTCTTTTACATTACAGGAAGGAAGGAGAAGAGCGGAGCGAGGAGGTGTTCGATTTCGCTAGTGTTATGTTGAGTGGTTATTGGGTGGTTATTGGGAGTTATTTAGATATGCCCATAGTCGATGTTAGATCATTTAAGCATAGGCCAGGAGATTCGGAGGTAGATACAGTGTCGAGCGTCAAGGCGTATTCTCGCTTATTGTTATGTCTACAGAGGGTAGCCAATACACCTTTTGTTGGTAAAACCTGCTTCATTGGGTAAAGATGCTACCCGATCGTCCGTGAGCAAATTATATGCAAGTGGAGTTGTGATATGTATGATTGGTTGTTTTATGCAAAACAAGGTTAGGCTCAGAGGTTTAAAGGCTAGGCTTAGGCCTAGCTTACCTAAGTATGTAGGAGTGACAGAAATCGATATCCAAAAAACCAATACCCAGCGTTAGAGACACAAAAGAGAAATTCAGAGTCAAGCACAATAACCTTGATTAGGCTATTGCCCTAGTATGCAAAAATTTACCCGCTTGTACCGCGCGTAAAATCCCATCTTTACCTAATGAAGAAGGTTTGCCAACGAAGGTGTAGTTTCGGCTTACTCCTCTTGAGCATGACAATAAGCGAGCATGTGATTGCCTTTCGTCTCGCACTGTTCTCTCATTCTCCACTATTCTTGATTCTACTGATTCTTCTGATGGATATCTAAAACCTCCCAACCCCAACCATCATCCTCAGCGAAATGCACCTAGCGGAGAGAAGGGACAGAGCGTGTGTAGGAGTCTGGTGAAATCAACTCATCAGTTGCATTTGTGGTGCAGCTTTCTGAGTGGAGAGACTTGTTCATCTTCTCCTCCTCCCAATCTGGGGAGCGGATGCGTGATGTAGTGTTCAAGCAGAGAGCGTGATCCGCAGCTATCGCCAAGATGATCCACTCATATTGCGTAATCCCTCGAGTCCCTTTTCACTTGAACTCCACGCTTTCTCAAGCTCCCCGTTAGAACTTCTCAGAAATGTACAGGTATGTACTACATACGTATTTGGTAAGAGTAATTTTTGCTAAGGGAAAGTAATTCAGGTTATTGTGTCTTGTTGGTTTGTTTTTGTGTTTGTGAAGTGGGGTAGTTATGGTATTTTTTTGATTATTGAGTTGTGTTTGTGTTAAATATAGGTAGAGGAGGGAAAGTTGGATGTTGGAAAAAAAAAGAACTGCATGATGCAAATTTGTCTGTGGGAGGGAGGGGGATGGATAGGGAAGAAGGTTGGGAAGAAGAGGAAGAGAATGGGAGGGAGAAGCCAGGGATAAAAAAAAGAAGGAGCCCGCGGAAAGAAAAAAAAAAAGTGTGGATTTGAAATAGTGTTTTTGATTGTATGTGTCATTGTGTGGATCTCCACCTCTTTATTATCTCCACTTCATTTTATTCTCTTCCTCATATGTTTGTTGATTTGGAGAGAGATTGGTTAGAGTTGGAAGTTGTGTCTGTGTCCTATGTTCCTGCCGTATGGTAAAAAGTGTAATGTGGAAATGAAAGTAAGTTTTGTCTAAATGTAATAAGAAAGAGTTGTGTTTAGGTTCAAGGATGAGGTTTAGGGTAGGATAGGTTAGGTGGGCTATCTTAAATCAATATAAGCTAGTAAGTAAATAAGTCGTCTATTTTGAAAAGCAACTGCTTTCTTTGATAATATTTTGTAAAAAAGTGCCCATAGGATGTTAAATGATGTAATGGTTTAATGAAAGGGTAAAGAGAAATTTAGTATGCTGGTAAGAAGGAAATTTACAGCTTGTAAAATGGGTAAAGTAAAATGTGAAGATTAAGGTAGATAAGTATAGGTAGGGATTTTTGCTTTGAAATTGGTTGTATTAGCCATAATAATGAATGTGTAGATTAAAAATAAATATACCCAAGGTAGATATAAATTATAGAAGGTAGTTAATATAATATTGTTGAGATTAGAATTTGATGCAGCTGTGCTATTTGTCAGAGAAGAGTAATTAGGGTAAGTAAGAGGGCTAGTAAATGGTAAGTATGTATTGGCATATACGCATTTAGATTTTTAGAGTAAGGTCCATTGGGGTAGGAATTACTTAGATTAATGGGTAAAGTAAAGTAATTTTACAGAAAATTGGCATTTTACGGTAAAGTAGGAAATTTTAATAGGTGTTAAGAAGATTAGGTGTAAAGATAGAGAAGGTGGAGGATGAAAAATCAGCGTCCCAGGGATAAGGAGGTAAGGAAAGAATAAAGTGGTTAGGTAGCTGTAGGGAAAAAGAAGAAGAGTGGTGCTTCTCTTTTTTGCCTGGGTTGGTCGTCTTCGTTCAGTAGTAGGTAGTAACTTTGATTTTTGTTAGTGCGTCTGTGGCTGAGGGTTGGGTCTTTGTGGATGACAAGGGTACAATTCAAAGAAACAAACCATGGCTCAGTTTGCGGAGTAGTTTTAAGGGCTTTTGGTTGTTTGGTTGTTTTAAAAGACCCTTTCTGTTCCTATTTTGGCAGTGTCATGAAAGGATGTGTTGGACTTCATACCCCTCTCATTTCGGTGTGAAGGCATCGGAAGTTGTGGTGTCGTCATATAAATTTATTTGCATTGTATTGCTATTTGTTTATGAAGTCGTGGTTTTTTTTTTTCATAGTGGTTTTTTGTTTTCTTTTTTTCATTGGAGGCAGCATGATGGTTACGGTAGAAGCAGAAGAGGCCACAGAGGGATATCGACTACTCACCACTGGCAAACCCCCATCTCCACTGGCCACTCACAAGAACGGATTCAGCGGATTCACAGGTACGTCTACGATGAGCGCCCTGAACTTTTTACATGAAAAATTCTTTATCGTCGTTTATTTACAGCTACAAATAGTTCTACAGTTACATTTTGTATAAATTGTTCCTATTGCTTTTCAGTGTGTCATCAAGGAATTACGGCGAAGGACATGACGACGATGATGGAAGAAGAGATGGGGAATGTGGAGGAGTCAGTTTCTTGCCATGATGCAGTCTTGGTGGCAGTGGAAGCAAAAGCTGGACAACTCTGGTCTCCAACACTCGGTACTCTGAACTTCGGCTTCAACGAACTCACAACAGGTATTTTTGTTATTCCCTAGATGGCCGGCAAAAGCCTTCGTAGGAATTCTTCCTGTTGGATAAGTAATGCGTACAGTTGCCCTAATGCTTTCAGCTTGGTCGTGTCGCGTGGTGCAGGCGTTGGGTCCAGGTTTGGAGTGCGACGTGAAAGGGTGGAGACAAAAGGATGGCAGTGGGAAAGTGCGCGCCATGTCCGTGGTCTCTCTCGGGTTCCAATCGAGTCAAGTAACGGAGAGATTCGGAAAACTTCGCCTGCAGAGTACGTCGCTCGGCGGTCCAGTGGTGACAATGGAGAGCAGCTCTGAGCTTGCCAGCGGTGGGGCGGAGGTGGAGGAACAGTTTGTGCTCTCAGATTCCAGTCTCAGCAGGGAGAGAGAGAGACTGGAGCACAACGCAGACGTGCACTTCGTTTTTCTCAGCGGACAGCGCACTGTTCTGGCGGTACACAGGGCGGCGGACAGATGCAGAGAAGAGAAGGGAAACGCCCATCACTGGAACAACCACTGGCACAAAGTCGCTGATAACGAGCACCTGAAGTGGAAACTGGAAGAATTGGAGAGGCCGCCACCCAGCCACATGGAGATGGAGGAGGCCCCGTGTTGCACTCAAATGGCACCTTCCACTACAAACACTACTAGCACTGCCACCACTAATAGCAACAGCAGCAGCACGAGGACGCGGAGCTTCGCTAGTAAGAAGTCGGCCGTTCTCATTCGAGTAAAACATGCGGCCTGCCTTGGTCACTATGTCCAAATTGTTCATACTGTATTTAGCCTATGTCAAATTGTTTGTTGATTTATTGCAGGGCAACGAGTCAAGGTACTGGAGGGGTGTTACTTCACCTACCTGCGGCCATTGGGCGGCTACTTGCGCAGTTCCGAGGGTGTTGTGAGTTTCGACGCACATACGCAGTTGAGGGACGGAGTGAACCTGAGCTCGGTGGTGCCTGGAACGTTGGCGCGCAAGGTGGTGGTGGTTCCGGTTCAGTCTGGAGGGGCCACTGCTGGGGCTGGAGGCCGCAGTGTGCACCATCCCAAGTGGAGAGCGCTCAGCTTGGAAGTGGGACCGGAGCGAAAGAAGGCGGCGGAGGTGACTAGTGGACTGGGACGAGTCACCGAGCAGCATCCCACCTACGGATTCATCACGGACACGAACGGGCAACACGACAACACAGTCTTCGTCCCTGGATGGGCAGGGGTCAACAATCTCAGAGAAGAAGCTGCACCTGGATGGCAGGTGACTAAGTCGATTCGTATATGTAGTAGCCAGTTGGCCTATTATACCAGGCTATCTCCAGCTGGCACAAAAAATTGTCATTCGATTGCTCCATCGCAAAATGAAGATCGTAGTTCATCGTGGTCGACCCGTATTACCCACACTGACGGTCTTGTCTTGAGCTTGAAATGCTAATTGCAGATTAAGGATTTGGCTGGAGCTGAATGTGTGCACTACTTGGCCATTCCCAACCCGAAGCCCAGACATCGAGGAGAGCCCTTCGTGATCGCCGCACATCCCCACACGTCAGCCTGCGAAGAGGGAGAAGTAGCCAGGAGAGGATTACATTGGATCGCCCCCAATCTCACACAACTCCCCCCATCAATGCTGCCATGATAAGAGCGAAGTAAAGTTGCATTTCGACCGTCTGTGATCATTCTACGGAATATAGGGTACAGCAGAACTACTCAAAAGCCTGTGGTGATATTTTAGGTTATGTGTGTATGTAAGGTCGCAAAATAAAGCTGAGAATGGGAACAAAACCGCATAAGTTGCCTTGACCGTGCAAGTTGCTTGACCGTATACCCTACAATTCCAATGTAATGTATGAAATACAGCTGCCATCAAACTCCACAAATTGAACATCCAGAGTCGGTGTGGACTTCTTGAGATAAAACCTAAGGTAAGTGAGTACGTATGAATGGTCGCGCTCGTGGCGCAGGCGGTAAGACGGGCTACGTCCGATCTGCCGTCCTCTGCATCATGAGTTCCCACTCTCGCCAAGTAGGATTAAAGCGACTGGCAATCCCAGCGGCAGTATTTGGTGCCCCCGCTCGTTTCTATAGCACCAGTGCTTTCCTTCGGGTCAGCACACCCCGACTAGTGGTCGCTGATGGCTGTTCGGCTTCGTGCCAGGTCCTTCCCTGGTTCGGGCCATTGTTGGTCGTGCCTTGCGGCACTGGACTGGCCCACCATAACGGGTGTTGTTAAAAGGTTCGGAGGAGACTGGGTGAGTTTCACCTACCGCCGACCCTGTGAGGTGCGGTCTCGGAAAAAATTACGTATGAATGTACGAGATGTAGCCTATCGAGTATCCTACAATACATACAAACACTGCAGCGTAAGCTAATAGCAGGCAATAGCGAGCGAGCTCGGGCAAGCTACGTACGTATTGAGGACTGGGGAGTCAGGGAAAATCGATTTTGAACAGGCTTCCTGGCATTGAAGCCAGGCGGGCGTATCAGCCATTATCAAGCAGGATGTTAGTAGCAGCGACAGCAACTGGAAATTGCTGCAGTTTCTAGCGTCCTGATTCTGTAGAACTGCACTTTTACGATTTCAGGTTCAAAATCGTCCCAAACTTCACGAGAAGCGTTGGCGGACGCGTGACAAAAAATGCCAGAGAACATGGCGACTGCTGTATCCGCAACTGTACCCACCAATGATGTGATTGACGCCACTGTTCGTACTGAGACATTGGAGAGTCTGGCTAAGGAAGCTGAACAACTCAGGGAAAAGTTGGAAGCTGAAAGATCCAAACTCAACGACATACCAAGTGAGCTAAACAGTCTAAAAACGCCATGCATTTTATTTGGACCGACACAGTCAGATGATGTGTTGCATGTGACGGTATGCCGCTTGGATTTCAGTTCATGAAGCAGCTGAACGCATCGAAGCATTGGGCAACTTGAACATCAAACAGCGGCGTATTCTGAAAGGTCACCAAGGAAAGGTGCTTTGCATGGCCTGGGCAGCTGACAAAAGGCACATTGTGTCCTCATCTCAGGTATTGTTTGAGATAAAAAAAGAGAATATTTATTTTCCTGATCTACTAACTTTCTCCCATCGCAATTGATATCATTGTTGTGCAAGGATGGAAAAGTGATCGTATGGGATGCTTTTACGACCAACAAGGAGCATGCCATTACCATGCCAACCACCTGGGTCATGGCTTGCTCATACGCCCCGTCGGGAAATATGGTCGCTTGCGGGTAAGTAAAGTACAAAACTGGTGTACTATCTGATCTGAATGTCGTGTCATTAGACTCTGACAATACTGACACTGAAGCGACCCGCTAGCGAATTCTGTGCTATTTAGTATTTTGTGGTATGGTGGGAGTGGGTGACCAAAAAAATTGGGTTTCTTTCAGGGGCCTCGACAACAAATGTACGGTGTTCCCGCTAAGTTTTGAGGAGGATGCGACGACGAAGAAGAAATCTGTCGCCACCCACACCAGCTACATGTCTTGCTGCTCATTCCTTAGATCTGACAATCTCGTACGGCACCTATAAAGCATACAATCCTACGGACATTTTGTACAAACTCTTATTATATCATGGAGACAAATTTACACTTAGATTTTGACCGGAAGCGGTGACTCCACATGCGCCATATGGGATGTGGAAAGCGGTCACATGATTCAGAATTTTCACGGTCACACCGGCGACATTTTCGCTATCGACGTTCCCAAATGCGACACCAGCAACATTTTCATCTCTGGCGTAAGTACATAGTAGGCGGTCTACGCACAAACCGAACGTTTTAATCGTGCTTTTTTGTCGCGCCACAGGACAGATATGATTATTCGCTTTTCAGGGCGCGGACAAATGCGTGCTGGTATGGGATATTCGTACTGGAAACTGCGTGCAGAGCTTCGAAGGTCATGAAGCCGACGTGAACACAGTGGCTTTCTATCCGAATGGCGATGCGTTTGCTTCCGGTTCCGATGATGCCACCGTACGAACGAACTACTCTTTATTCTTTTGTCATTCGCGAATCGGATAAAAGTAAATTTATCCGTCCGGTAAATATAGCAAAGAAAATAGTTGCAGCAGGAATGTATGTTGCAGTGCCGCCTTTTCGACCTTCGTGCTGACCGTCAAGTCAGCGTGTTTACGAAGGAAAGCATTCTGTTTCCGGTGAATGGAGTCGATTTCAGCGTCAGCGGTAAGCTGAGAAGAGCAGCTTCTGACAAGTTTTCGACCTACGTACAGTAGTCTCGTGACTCTCGTCTTGCTTCGTACGAACAGTCGTCCACGTTACATACCTTACCTCATGAATGAATGATGTGATAGGGCGTCTCCTGTTTGCTGGCTACGGCGATTATCGGGTAGGTGTTTGGGACACGTTGAAATGCGTGAGGGTGTCGGTGCTGTACGGACATGAGAATCGCATATCCTGCCTGAAAACATCACCGGACGGCACCGCCATTTGCACTGCCGCTTGGGATCAAACGCTTCGAGTAAGCGCCAACTATGTATTACCCACCACGTTCGTACGTACTCGTGCCAATTACTCAGACGTGTGCCGGTTGCTTAATGTTTACAGGTGTGGGCGTAAGAGAGCAGAATACACCCTTACAAATGTGCACAAAATCGGAAGTCGCGATCTCCGTCAAAATAAGGACAACCAGCTTTATCTTCTGCAAAAGGAATGCGTCGAATTATCAAAACATCGATGACACGTGCATCTACTTA
>JASAMW010005039.1:0-62657 GCA_030247985.1 Epsilonema sp. ZAB3_2
GTAAGGGCAAAAAGAGATATTGCGGTTGGTAGGCCAAATTTTCCCCCCGCTTGCCAAATAGTTTTCCCGCACAAACTTACCATCATTCGACGCCTCTTGATTCACAGAATTCCGTTCTGGCCATGCCCCTTCACGATTTCGACAAAAATATACTAGTTTATTGCAAAAGTTGTGCGGACTTTCCTGCTCCGACTTTTTCTTTTCTTTCTTTTTTCTTCGCGCACTTTTCTTGTTGTTTTTCACGGACAAAGCACGGACTGTTTTCGCTCCACGCCCGAAAGAAAAAGAAAGTCAAGGAAAGAAAAAAGAAAAAGGAACTCGCAATTTTCTCATCGACGAATTCAATATATTTATTTCGAAATATCGAAGGGGCATGGCCAGAACGGAATTCTATGAATCAAGAGGCGTCGAATGATGGTAAGTTTGTGCGGGAAAACTATTTGGCAAGCGGGGGGAAAATTTGGCCTACCAACCGCAATATCTCTTTTTCCAGGAGATTCTCAGTGGAACGGCGGCCTGGAAAGTGATGCAAGTATGTGGACCAAATAGCTGAAATTTTGTACAGATCTCAGTTGAAGCCTTGACTACAAAATTAAAAAACCGCATGAAAATCTCAAGTGTCGTTCCAGAGTTACATGCCCGGAAATGTGGCCGGTTTATTTCGGGACACTCTGTAGAACCACAGAACTGAACAAAAATACGGAACGAAAACAAAGGTGACGACACAAATAAAAGTCATGGACTTCTCGGTATTGTCGCACCGCGCGTTTTCAAAAAAGTCCATGCTTGTTTCAACTTCCCAATGCATACGCAATTTGATTGTGTCGAATTCTTTATCACCTCTATCATGAGGCAAGCTTGCAACACCAACTTTACGAGTTCACCAAACTTACGTACTGCAGCACGTAGGTACCGAATGCATACGTGCATTATTCGATTCCACTCACTCGACTCAAAGCCAACTATTCGTGATAAATTTAGAAGCACTCAACAAAATTGAATGACGGTTAATAAAATGTCCTAATGTTTCAAAGAAACAATAAGAAAAACTCCAACAGAAGGTACAAGCAATGCGACGGCCATCATTGGCAAAAAAAATTATACCTTCAAATTCCGGTCCCTGTGCATCCGTGTAATTGTCTGGGCAGCATCCGAATTCGCTCAAGCTGCAGTTGCTGCACCCCTCCAGATAAGGCCCAGTTGCGAACGTGGTATTATCGGGGCAGCAGCCATGTGTACTGTTTTCACAGGCTGAAACAAACAAAAAAAACAAACAAACAAATCGATCAATATAGTATTGGACGAAATGATTCCAACGATCAAAATAATGCAAGTAGTATGGACCAATTGCGTTGTCGCGGTTGGGTTGGTCGATAGCGACCCTGCGCGGTAAGTTTGGATCGGTGCCTGCGGGGTTGTCGACGTCACTAGGTGTCAACTATTCTTTTCAATGGCTCCTTTTGCGCTCCCAGATGACCAAAACAACGCTGAGATCCCCGTCGGCACTGATATAAACTTACACTAAATAAATACTGCGACGGGGCAACCTTGCGACCACCCAAATCTTAGCGCAACTGGTGAATATATGGCTAACATGAAGAGTGAAGTTAGGTTTGTTCGAGTGCAAGCATAGTGTGGAACTTCAAGGGTAGGGTACTGCGGGGTAAACCTGGCCATGAGGTAAACCAAGCCACCTAAGAGCCCTTCAACTTGCTGTTTCAGCAAATGATGAACCAAGTTGCTCATTAGAGGAGAGTTCAAAGAATCGATTGATATCAAACTTGTCTCCATCGGTGCACTGGTCGCTGAGATATGCAGCCCTGAAACTTTTAGGTGGCCGGATTTTCCCATGGCTGAGTTCACCCCGTAGTATCCTATTCTTTTTGATGCAATGTAACTTTACTCGGACAGACGTGAGTGTTGCATTCTTGGAAATCCTTCGGTTTGATCGCCTCGTCGCAAAGTTGCATGTCCACCTTGTAGTCGTAGTTGAAACAGACCACCTTACGAGCTTGCGTCCCACCGGCGCACGACACAGAACACTGGAAAAGGAACAATATTTTTATAGACGCGAAAAAAGGGGTTATTTTGTGATCGAATTAGAAATTGCGATATTTCGTACTATCGCTCACGCCAAACATACATACGTGTCAAAGATAAACACACATTACAGTAGATGACAACGGCCACCGGAAACTGACTAAACCACCTGCTGTTTTATCTTTACTTTATGAATCGTTTGAAACATTTTTCCGAAGTACATACATAGTCCTTCCCACTGCGGCAAGACATTCAACAAAGAATCAACGAATAAATCGTCCGTAATTCTCTCAGTAAACAAAATATGGACCAGTTGCGTTGTCGCGATTGGGTTGGTCGATAGCGACCCCGCAGTTAGTGATAAGTTTAGATCGGTGCCGGCGGGGTCGTCGACGTCATTCGTTGTCATTTCTTATTTACACTTGCTCCTTTTCCGCTCCCAGATGACCCCGTCGGCACCTACGTATATAAACTTAAAACTAAAATACTGCGGGGTCACTATCGGAGTAACCCCATCGCGACAACGCAACTGGTTCATACGTATGTACTGTACCTCTGTCCATGCAGTCAACATCCAAGTGCCTTTGCAGGTTTCCTCGTTGGTGCAGTTTTTCCTCAGCTCCGGTTTCAACAGCGGGTCGCAATGCATTTCGTCCATCACCCGTAAAACGCCTTCCTGTAAAAGAATAAACAATATCATTTCCCTATACACAACCATTTACCGTATTGTTTACCAGAGGCGTTATTTTCTGCCCCGTCTTTACCAGCCATTCTTGTCGCCTTTTAGAAACAAAAGCGGCAGATGAAGCAACGAAAAGTAAAGTACAATAAAAAGTAGGGTAAACCAGGCCACCTAAAGCTCTTGGCGAAACATCAAACATACGAGTTGACCCAGCGGCGCTACGAAACTTCGCATGAACTCGTAAGAATGATGTTTCATCCATCTGTCATCTATCATTTTCCTCACCTCTTTTATCGCGCAAGACGCCACCCTGGCGAAACATCAAACATACGAGTTGACCCACCCAGCGGCGTTTTCGTACTGTAACGAAAATCTTCGTATGAACTCGTAATATTGATGTTTCATCCATCTCATATCTATCACCCACACCCAGCCGACGTTTTCGTGTGGCAACGAAAATCTTCGCGTTCGCATGAACTCGTAAGAATGATGTTTCATCCATCTGTCATCTATCATTTTCTCACCTCATTTATCACGCAAGACGCCACCCTGGCGAAAAATCAAACATACGAGTTGACCCAATGGCGTTTTCGTAATGGTAACGAAAATCTTCGCATGAACTCGTAAGAATGATGTTTCATCCATCTGTCATCTATCATTTTCTCGTACCTCTTTTATGGCGCAAGACGCCAGCCGCGTCTGGTGTCCGTGTCCGCACTTGGTGCTGCACTCGGACCATTGGGACGTGTGCCACTGGTACTCGCAGGGTACGACAGTTGCGCAGGGTCGCGTGTCGGCGGGTCGGTCGCCTTCGCACTTGTCGGCGGGGTAGAGGCGAGCCGTGGGGTCCTCGCAAGTCACCTCGCGAGTCTCCGTCGTGTCGTTGCATTTGGCGCACTGAAAGAAAGAATATTCATTCATCACTTACTCTCAGGCAACGCAATAGCCAGTTTCTTTGCCCAAATTACCCCGCCCCCATCCAAAAATTCACAGAATTCGCTCACCAATTCCCACTCCGTAGTCTTGAAGGCCAATCCCTCGCACGGGCCGAGGTTACAGCTGCGCTCGCTTTCCGGTCGCTTCTCCGCGTCGCATGCAGACGCCGCCATCAGCCTGCCCTCCTCTCCCTCCTTCTCCGACCGACACGTGACCGAACTGTATTGCTTGGCCTCGCCGCACGGCTTACTGCACTGAAAACAAAACAAACAGTTTTACAAGGAATATATAACGTTTAGAGGCAAAAGTCTACTTGCAGATACAGATTTACTTGCCTTGCATCTGCTTTTATGCACATTTTATTAATTTTTAGTCAAGTAACCAACAAGTGGCGGCTACTTTGCAAAAAATTAAATAAAATGAGCACAAAAATAAAAAAGTTTTGCAAGAAAAAGCGCTACTACGAGTGCGCAGCGCTAAATTCGACCGTGCCCATTTTATCGACGCCCAGTCTCACTATATAGGGTAGCGTGGGATAAAACCGCCCATGGGGGGAAATCCGCCCACCTATGGCACTTTTACTCCATTCAAAACACGGCTCTCAAAAATGTAACTCGGGATACTTCTACCTCTTTTTCTTCCTCAAAAGCCAACCTAGGCGTTATGGGGGCTAAAAGCGTCATAGGTGGGCGGATTTCCCCAAATGTGCAGTTTTACCCCCACGCTACCCAATTTACCCCCTCCTTCCTTACCGCACTCCATGGTCCAGCGTTCCAGCCAGGACATGCAAATCGATTGCAGCTCTGTTTGTAGGGCGGGCGAGGTTCGGGGCACACATCGTCATCCACCGTCATTTTCCGTCCGTCCGAAAAAACCTGATGGCAGTAGACGACGCGGTATTGTTCGCCGTTGTCGCCGCAACTCGAGGAACACTCTTCCCAGTCACCGGTGAACCAGCTGGAACAACAGAACTTAGTTGTGTAGGGTACTGTGGGGTAAAACCGGACGTGGGGTAAACCCGGACACCTAAGCTTTTCTGAACTTGCCGCTTCAGCAAATGATGAACATGGTAGCTCATATGAAAGAGGAGTGGTCAAGGAATCGATAGTAGAATATTGTACTTGTCTCAATCGGTCGTATCTATGGTTCCTGAGATGTACTAGTTGTCCGGGTTAACCCCCGTGTCCGTGTTTACCCCACAGTACCCTACATACGGCAAGCGTCCGAAGCTAGCAATGTACGAAAACTAGTTTCTAGGTGTGAAAGGCGAGTTTAGCCATCTGTCCCCGGACCGGCAAGTGGTCGTGTGCCCAAAAGCCACAGCTGTGACCGAGGGTAGCGGGTTCGATTGCCGTTCCGTCCTATTTCTCTCCCCCTTTTTCGGGGCCCGGCTATCGGCATAAGGGACGCGGCACATCACAGAAGAGAATAAGAGGATTGGCGTATGAATGGGTGGGGTAGGGTAAGGTGGGATAAATACGGACGGGAAATACCTATGTGGGGGTAAATCGCCTTGGAAACATACGTATGTAGTTGTGTTGTCGGGACTGGGTTGGTCGACAGTTGGCAACCCCATCGACCAACCCAATCGCGACAACGCAACTAGTCCGTAGACCTTTCGCAAGCCAGGCAAGTCGTCGAATTTACCCCGGCTTCAACCTACTTTGCTTCGCAGTCCACAGTGGCGCATTCTTTCGTCGTCTCCGGTTTAGAAGCGTTATTCTCCTCACACATGCCTTCTTCTACTACAGCATTGCTCTGTCTATCCAAGCAGCGCATCTCTCTCGTTTGTTCGCCTGAAAAACATATGTGTGCGGGTTAATTCGGGCAATCTTAATTTTATGCAGGAATGAGGTAGTTTGACCGGTAGTACAGTACGACCGAAATTTCAATCAGTCAAAATCCTATTCAACAAGCAGGTGAAACTGTCGTCCGACTTTACCCCGCTGTAACCTAATCACCGATTAATCCCTACTCACCTATATCCTGCCATGATAGGAAAATAGGTAGGGTATCATGGGGTAAACCCGGCCGGTATTACTGGCGGGGGTAAGGCCACCCGCGAAAAAGAAAGTCTTTCAGTACGAAGGTGGCCGGGCTTACCCCAGGGTACCCCATGTCGGAACCGCAAAGCGAACAGCCGTGTAGGGACTGACATGGGGTAATTCAATTTACCTGGAATTACCCACACCTATGTACAGTTAACCCATACTGAACATGACCTGCTCAACTGCTAATTTGCGCGCACGAGTTCGCACAGCACACAGTAGCAGTTGTGCCGGCAATATTCAGTAATGGGTTAACCCTTCGCAAAAGTCGTCGTTCGTATCGATGAGATTGATGTCTGACCGTATACCGTCAGACAAGATCTGATGTCAGATGTTGTTCCGATCTGACACAATCTGATGTCAGATCTTGTCTGATCTGACAAGATCTGATGTCAGATCAGACGTGATCAGACATGATCTGACATCAGACGTGTCGCGTCAGACACGCCACGTCAGATTTCCTCAGATGGCGAGAAGAAAAACGAAAAGGAGAAGCGGCGCTTTCCGGTGGACGAAAAGTAAGCTCAGTGAGTGACGAGAATGACGATCACTAGAATATGCAAATTCAGACCACTATGCACAGTGCGCACACTAGTTCGGCAAAATTTGCAAAATGCGGAACAAATGTGCAAAATAGCAGGGTACAGTGAGGTAGGTACGTACATGAATGCGTGCGTACCCCGTTTTCAACATACACATAAACAGGGTAAACAGGGGTAAATGCGGTGCGGCACTCAAATTACAGAGATACGTCCAACATATGCTCGACGTGAAAAGTCCGTGGCTGTTCGTGTCCATGCTCAGGCAGGGTAGGGTGAATGAAAAGCAAGCTCAGCGAGTTCCGATAATGCTGAGCACCAGAATATGCAAATTCAGACCAATACACAATGCGTCTGCTCATGACGTCCTTGGAAAGACAGACGGGCGAATTGCGGAACACGTTTTGAAAGTGCAAATAGTAAAAGAGTACATTGGGGTCAATTCGGACCACACTGCAGGGCGCGCCCAGCAGGGTAGAATGGGATAAATTCGGAACAAGTTTCGAAAGTGATAAAAAAATGCAGGATTGATTGTAGTCCTTCCTTTTATAGCGGGGCAGCTGTAACATTTTGTAATTGTGTTTTTCCCTTTTTTTTGTTGAAACGACAAGTTTTGAAAGTGTAAATAACAGGGTGCAGTGGGGTAATGTGGACACTGTTTTTAAAATGAGATGCAGGGTAGGTATGCAGGCAAGGCAATTGTCACCTGAAATGTCGCTCTATTCCGGTTTCGTCAAAACTTTTTAGCAAAAATTTTCACAACAATGTGGTTTAGCGCAGCTGAGACCTCGTGCACTTTTTCATGCCTTTCATACCACTGGAATCGTGATGGCCCAGATTTACCCGACTTACCCGTTTTTCACACGTTGGAAATTTTGTCCACACTTACCCCACTGCACCCCGTTATTGACACTTCAAACTTTTTGTCTAACAAACGTTTTCTGAGTTTAACACATTTTATTCTGTGGTCCACGTTTACCCCTGTGTTTTCCCTGTTTATGTGTATGTTGAAAACGGGGTACGCACGCATTCATGTAGGTACCTACCTCACTGTACCCTGCTATTTTGCACATTTGTTCCGCATTTTGCAAATCTTGCCGTACTAGTGTGCGCACTGTGCATAGTGGTCTGAATTTGCATATTCTAGTCATCGGCATTGTCGTCACTCACTGAGCTTACTTTTCGTCCACCGGAAAGCGCCGCTTCTCCTTTTCGTTTTTCTTCTCGCCGTCTGAGGAAATCTGACGTGGCGTGTCTGACGCGACACGTCTGATGTCAGATCATGTCTGATCACGTCTGATCTGACATCAGATCAGACAAGATCTGACATCAGATTGTGTCAGATCGGAACAACATCTGACATCAGATCTTGTCTGACGGTATACGGTCAGACATCAATCTCATCGATACGAACGACGACTTTTGCGAAGGGTTAAACAAACAGACGAATATTCCTTCCTACCTTTTCCACAGGTGACACTGCAAGACGTCCATGCTCCAGGCTGGTACAGAAACGGTACTTCCTCATCCAAGGGCACGTTGTACTCGTACTCAATCCCTGTCGCACTGTCCGATTGGTACAGGAGCTGAAAACACAGGGAAATGAGCTAATGTTTTAAAGTTTGCATTTAGCAAGCGGCTCGAATTTGAGGGTTGATTGATGGAACAGCTCTTCGAAACTTTTATTAGCTTTAATTTTCATTTATTCCGGTAGTGTTATTCTCTTTTCTCTTACGCATGCATCTCTCGAGCAAGTGCACTCAAAATGCCAATCCTGTGAGAATTAACACCCACCATCGGCACCGAACGAACTCATATACTGTACATCAGTGGTGTCCGGTGGTTATGGAAGGGTCTAACGTGACGTGAGAGCCAGTCGAGTGAAAAGTTCGATTCCCGTCAGGTACCCAGCAATACATAAAAAGTGCGGGATAATTTTTGCCCGGGGGTAATTCTGGCTAGGGTGGGGTAATTCGGACAAAAACCGACGGGGTAATGCAGTTCAGTTCACCAATTTTTCCCAGAGCCCAAATTGCCCCGTACTACCCTTCACTTTCCTATTTTTCCCGGGCCCAAATTACCCCGTGCCCGTACTACCCTACACATCAATTTGCATACATACCGCAACAACAATCTCCTCTGTCAGCGGTCCTTTAGCGCTGAGTTTTTCAAACGCCAACCCGTTTTCCTTCCTCCTTTCGTAGACAAAATGGGTGCCGGCGATTTGCAGCGTTCGTGCCATTTCGATTTTGAAATGCCCGTTCAGGAACCAGTGATCAGAAGCGTTACGGACGGCTGAAAAATAAACAGAACGAAGACATGTTATGATGGCATGCTGGAAAACAAACAGATCGAAGAGATGATATATTATGACATCAAGAAGGAAGACGGAGACTATTATGGACAGAACAGAAATGTCAGCCCAACTTTATCATTTCTTTGAAACATTAGCCGACAGTGACCTGTGATCAGAAGCGTTGCGGACTGCTGAAAAGCAAAGCAAGAAAAAAAATATATTTACGTCACCCAAGGATGCGAAAGATTGACAGAACAGAAATATCAGCCCAACTTTATCGTTTCTTTGAAACATTAGCCAACAGAAACCAGTGATCAGCAGAACCGTAAGTAAAGCAGAACAAAAACAGAACGAGGATACATTATATCACAGTGAGCAGTCGGTTCAACACAAACAGCTAGCAGAAATATCAGCCCAACTTTATCTTATCTTTGAAACATTAGCCGGCAGGCACCCGTTTCAGAAGCGTTTCAAACGGCTGAAGAGAATACCGAATGAAGATAATATTTTATGGTTACCACTTGCCTGAAGGAGAAATAAAATAACAGCGCAGAAATATCAGCCCAACTTTATCATATCTTTGAAACATTAGCCGATAGGAACCAGTGATGAGAACCGATATCCACAGGAGAAAAACAGAACAAAGATAATTATTTTATGTCACCGTTCCGACATTCGATACTAATAACAGAGCAGAAATGTCAGCCCAACTTTATCATACCTTTGAAACATTAGCGGACAGGATACAGTGATCGCACGCGTTACTTACCTCAGAAAAGGCGCACAAAGAAGATCATATTATTTTATGCTACCTACATACCTACCAGAAAGAATTACAGAGCAGAAATATCTGCCCAACTTTACAATTTTTGAAACATTAGCCGACAGACCAGTGATCAGAAGAAACATTACGTACGGGTAGGGCTGAAGAAACACAGAACGAAGATGATTTATTCCACAACACATCAGCTGATCAGAATAACAGAGCTGAAATATCAGCCCAACTTTATCGTATCTTGAAGCATTAGCCGAAATTGTTCAGACGAGGGCTAACACGAGACAAATGGCACAGTACAATAAGCCACTTTAAATTTGCATAATGGCTGAACGAATACTATATTATGGACCAATTGCGTTGTTGCATGAGGTTGGTCGAAACCGACCCTGCGGTAGAGATGGGCCGAGACTGGATTGTTGCTGAAAACGAGACCGAGACCGAGACTAAGAAATTTTTCCGAGATCGAGACCGAGATTAGGGAATTTTGCCGAGACCGAGATCGAGACTAAGTATTGCTATTAAAACTTATGACATTTTGTTTTCATATATTCCGATGGTCGTTTTCGATAAAAGAATGGGGATAAAAGAATGGGGATAAAAGAATGGCAAAAACACAGTGTTGAATAGGTGGGTGACTTCTATTTGCTACGTTACATGGCTAAAGACGCCCTGCGGGAGAAATTTTTTAAAGATAGGCAGCTGAAATCTCAACGAAAATGCATGAAATTGCTTGTGGAATCACGATTTCAATCTAGTCTCGGTCTCGCCTAAAATAGGCTCTAAAAGTTACGAGACCGAGACCGAGAATTTGAAAATTATAAAGTCGAGACCGAGACCGAGATCGCCAAAAATGACCGAGATTTCCGAGACCGAGAGTCTCGGCCCATCTCTACCCTGCGGTATTCAGCGCAATTTTAGATAGGTGCCGACGGGGATGTCAACACTTTTCAGTCATCTGGGAACGAAAAAGAAGAATTGACACTAATGACGTCGACAACCCCACAGGCATCGATTCAAACTGTCACCAAATACCAGGGTCGCTATCGACTAACCCAAACGCGTTGCCGCAACTGGTTCATATGCACGCATAGCCCAAAAATTACTACTTACCCAGGTAATTATTCGTCGCTCTCTTTTCCTCCACAGTTATCATGGTGGCTCCTTCCGGTATGGTGACGATATCGTGATAGGCCTTCGCTTCCAGACCCCGTTTATTGAAGGAGCCCTGGACGGTCTTGCAAGTGTCTCCGTCTCCCTCGCACACGAGGCATTTGTCCAGTTTGGCGGTGGAACCGAGCATGCCGTCGCATCCTACCGGCTACAAAGCACGATTACAAAATAACAGGAGGGTACGTCGATAGCTGAGTGGTTAGAAAAAGGGGTAAAGCCGGAGGTGGTTCGATTCCTTGACCGGACAGGAAGATGCACGTGGCGATAAACACAATGTTTTCAAAATAACAGGAGGGCACGTCCAGTAGCTGACTGGTTAGAAAGCGGAGCTGGAAGCCGGAGGTGGTTCGATTCCTAGGCCGGACAAGCCAGATATAAGAGTCCGTCCCCATAGCTCAGTGGTAGTCGGCGCTCCCACGGGGTTCAACTCCCACCTCTCACCCAGGTTCACCCCGAAACCGTCCCCGTAGCTCAGAGGTAGCGAGCGCTCCCACGGGGCTCAACTCCCACCTCACCCAGGTTCACCCCAAAACCGTCCCCGTAGCTCAGTGGTAGCGAGCGCTCCCCCATCCATCCGGGTTCAATTCCCCCCACCTACCAGACAGAGTCCTTCCACGCAGATATCATTGGATATGGGATCGCATCGGGTTCCGTCTGTCACTTGGTCCTTGAATTTGTAGAAGAAGCTTTCACCGTCCGGTTGACAGTTGAGTTCGCATTTGTTCTTGCCTAAAAAATAAATACATAGGGTAGTAATCGGGTAAGCCCGACCATGGAAAAATCTTGCAACCTGTTTCAGGGCTATATATCTCAGCAACCAATGAACCGATTATTACAGCAATCGATTCCTTCCTCTTTCAAATGAGCTATCATGTTCATCATTTGCTCAAACAGCAAGTGCAGAGGAAGAGGACCTTAGGTGGCCGGCTTTACCCCACGGTAATCTAACAAAAAAGCTAATGATACCTAAACGAAAATAAGCAGTAAGCAAGCACAGAAAAAAAGATTTAACCTCGAAAATACGGTTTCCACTTGTAGTATTTTCCCTCCAGCGGTTTGTCATTGAACTCTTCGCACTGCTGCGTCCGAAAATCTGCTTCGTCAGTGCAAGCCTGCAATCGCAATCAACACAAATTTATTCAGGAATCAATCAATGAACGGAATGCACCCGCAACAACGCGGTTTATTACATATGAGATTTGAAACATTAGACCAAAAGTATCCGCGTATAGTGCAATAGCAATCAACACAAATTTATTCAGGAATCGCACGAAAACGCCACAACTAACAATTACCCCAACAACGCGGTTTATTACATAGCAAATTTGAAACATTAGACCAAAAGCCGTCGCGCATAGTAGCGAAGCAACTTCTGCTGTGCGTCAACATAGGGACCTGAGGAGGAAACCAGACCTATAGTCTGGCCAGTAAGAGTCCGCTAATGGCATTCAAGGCGCGTTGCGTAAAATGGATACACAATTGCGGATTTCTGTTCGTGCTTCGTGTACTCCTATTTATCAAGTACATGCAAACAACGCAGGGCGACTTGAAGCCCAATAGCAAACTTTCTCTGGCCAGACTATAGCACTTAAGAAACGTTTTCTGTAAGGATTGAGAGTAGCCTATAGTGTACGCGGATGGGGGGTATTTTTGGAAATCGAGATAATATGCCTATTGGATTCCCCATCAAAAACTGCATATGTGGATGAATTTTGAAGAAAAAATTTGTTCAGGCATCATCGAGATATTGAGGGGTAAAGGCTGGAAAGTCGCATTTTGCCGTTTTTCAGCATTTTCAGCCATATTTCAGCAACCGCATGGCTTAGAGGGCTACAATTTGGTACACACATACATCCCATAGGGACCCATGTCTGGACCAAATTTTAGCCAAATCCGCCACTTATATGGCGAGATATAGCTTCAGAAAGCTCAAATTTACGTTTTTTGGACCTGTTGCAAATTCGGTTATATGAATACCACGGCGCGAATACATGCCCTGCACGGGGTAAAATTTTGAGAGGAAGTAGAGAAGGGTTAGGCCTACAAGTTCTAGTACTACCGCAAAAAATTCTCTATGTTTACAATTGGGACTACGGAGCTCTTGAAAGTTGAAAAATTCAGCAAAAATGTTCCCGCCTTTTTTATAATCCAAGATAAAAGAGCAACACCACTGAAATTTTTTCCTAATAAGTAGCCTATCTTATGTAAAATTTGACGTAGATTTCAAAAATAAAATCGGTTTCCCCAAAAAATTTAACCCTTACCCAAAAATTCTCAAAAATATATAATTTTTTCAAAATTATATGCTAGGGGTTAAATTTTTTGGGGAAACCAATTTTATTTTTGAAATCTACATCAAATTTTACATAAGATAGGCTACTTATTAGGAAAAAATTTCAGTGGTGTTGCTCTTTTATCTTGGATTATAAAAAAGGCGGGAACATTTTTGCTGAATTTTTCAACTTTCAGGAGCTCCGTAGTCCCAATTGTAAACATAGAGAATTTTTGCGGTAGTACTAAAAGTTGTAGACCTAACCCTTCTCTACTTCCTCTCAAAATTTTACCCCGTGCAGGGCATGTATTCGCGCCGTGGTATTCATATAACCGAATTTGCAACAGGTCCAAAAAACGTAAATTTGAGCTTTCTGAAGCTATATCTCGCCATATAAGTGGCGGATTGGGCTCAAATTTGGTCCAGACATGGGTCCCTATGGGATGTATGTGTGTGACAATTTGTAGCCCGCTATACACTCTGGTTGCTGAAATATGGCTGAAAATGCTGAAAAACGGCAAAATGCGACTTTCCCGCCTTTACCCATCAATATCTCGATGATGCCTGAACAAATTTTTTCTTCAAAATTCATCCACATATGCAGTTTTTGATGGGGAATCCGATAGGCATATTATCTCGATTTCGAAAAATACCCCCCATCCACGTACTATGCAACCGGTACAGAAAACGTTTCTTAAACGGAAGACCATTCATTCAAAATGGTGACCGGATTTACTACCCTACCAATAAAACCGTCCGGGTTAACCCAATGATACCCTACAACAAATCACGATTATTTTTGAACGGCGCTGTCACAGACAAGAAAGCGCAACCGAAAAGGCGCTGGTCGCTTTATCGCAGCTTTGAAACATTAGGCCAAAAACCCAGTTTTCTTCTGGCCCAACAAACAGTCGCATAAACATAAAATATTGAAGCTTACTTCTGTGCTGCATGATACGTATCTTTTCGAGTGTCCCGAACATCCGGAGCCCCTGGAAAAAGAAAAAAAAACATATTACTTCACAGTACCCCATTACCCCACAAAACTAGCCCACTACCCCGCAAAACTACCCCATATGCTGTACTGTACTACTGTTCAGATGTCCACGAACCCTACCTCACATTACCCCGCAAAATTACCCCACATACTGGCAAAATTTCTTTCCTCTACGGCGACTGATACCCCACAAAATTACCCCATAACCCCACAAAATTACCCCACATACTGTACATACAGTACTGGCAGCTCCTTTCCTCTACTGCGACTCTGCCTCCGCAAGTTCTGGAGCATCCATTAGGAGTCCACGAACCCCACGTTACCCCTAAAGTTACCCCAATCAAATTACCCAAATACCCCAGAAAATTACTCCATTACCCCACAAATTACCCCACATACTGTACGTACTGGCAGCTCCTTTCCTCCACCGCGACTCCGCCTCCGCACGTTCTGGAGCACTCTCCTTTAGGAGTCCATGCACCCCACGGACCACTAGATTCCATCGACTCCGAAATACCGATCCCTCCACCAGCTGTAGAGTAGGCTTGGCGTTTGACCAGTCGTCTAGCCGCCACACTGAGAGGATGCTCTGAGATTCCCTGGAAAAAAAGCAAAGAAAAATGGTGAATGACTGGTTTATGGACCAGTTGCGCTAAGAAATTATGGGTGACCGCGAGCTGACCCTCTGTATTTTACTTTTTTCAGTGTAACAGGGGGAACGGAAATAAAAATACACTGAAAAAGTATAAGATACAGTAGAAGGGCCAGCTCGCGTCCACCCATAATTCTCTAGCGCAACTGGTCTATAGCCAGACGTCCAGTTCACAGAGTTATGTTTGGACCTTTGCCCGTGCTGCATAATTTTCATGTTCTCGCACTCACGAAGAATAATAGGGATGCATGGAACGCAGAGAAAAATTCATGGATAATTTCTATTCTTTCAGCACTTGCACAGACGAAGGCTCAACAAAGTGCCCACTCATACAGCACGGAGTAAAAGAGAAGAGACAAAAATCGGCTATCGGCAGGTCACCTAATGTTTCACAGTCAACATAAGAATTACAGCGAACAAAAGAGAACTTTGATTGTTCCGCGATTTTTCTGAGTATTGAATGCTTTTACCTGATCTTGGAATATTGATGACCAAAATCCTGCGGAGCATCCCAGTAGTAGGCACAGGACCAGCAGTCGACCTTCAAGCGCACCCATTTTGGCGCCAAAAACAAACTTCCAAAATCAGTCACTCTGGCCGAACTTCAAGCGGTAGATCAATAAAATTGGGGCAGGTAAAATCCAACGAATAACGTTGTGGCAACCAATAACCAAAGGTTGCCACAGGTAAAACAGTTGCAAAAGTCTTTTCCTGAAACAAATGAAATATAGAATAGAACCAGTAGGAACAGGTAAAGTTTCTGCAATAGCAGCGAGCGAGAAAGGAGGGTAACAAAATGGAAACGTCAAAAATTTTGAACAGCTGGCCCGTCAGAAAATGTTCCCCGGGGCTAGACGTGAGGAAGTTTCGAAAAGCAAAAGTTGGGACAGACAAAATTGAGATCACTTTTGGAAAATGCTACATAATTATCTATGCGCGCCACAAAGGGCCAAAGGGTGCCAGAAATCTGTCAATGCGGCGGTTCAACAAACTGCTACAACAATTCTTCATAATGTACCCAAAAGCAATACCCAACTCTTCTTCTTGAACTCAACCAAAGCATTGCAATGCACTGCACAAGACAAGCACAGCACCGAAAGGTGAAGAGAAGGGGAAAGAGAGACGCAAGGCAACCGAAAATCTGGTCTGGTCTGCCCAGAAAACAATGGGTTGCGTTGCGCTGCGCCCTTTTTGTTGCCTTTTACCCTTGAGCCATCTAACCCTCTGCCTAAATTACCATAATCCGAACGCAGAAAATTGCACACACGCGCCACGCTTGGGTAATAAAACTCGCTCGTTTTGATTTGATGGGTAACACACGCCAAAGGTACTGTGGCCGTCACATGGTCAAACCATAAAGAAAAATCGAGATATATTGCGAAGGGCGAACCGAAATCAACCAACAGATTCGCATGAGACGGAGGATAATAGGGGCCATCAAAATTTGCCAGCTCTTCTTTCAAGGTAATGGCGACAAAATATTCTTTGGCTGCTACTGTTCATTTGACAAAAGGGGGCATGAGCAAACAAGGGAAAAAGTTTAGAGGGACACCTCAAAAAGATTTTGGCTTGGCTTGGCTTGTTGGTGGCGCAATTTTGATAAAACCCTCACAAAATCAAAAGCTGATGTTGCTACACGCAACAACTTACGCACGTGTTTTCTGTCACAAACAATAGGGCCGTATATTGCTATACGTACATTTATGTGGGCACAACACAACCGTGCCGTACAGTATTTTGTAAACAAGGCCACTGAACGTCTTCCAGTCGTCAACTTATAGCACAGAAGCCGTAAAAGCACTGCAACAATGATGTTGCAGTCAGCAAAACAAATCCCAAGCTGCAAAGTCGCCAAATTTTGACACACAAATAATGGCGACAACTTTTACATCCCAAGGCCCAAACCTTTCAATCCGCCATAATCGTACATGTACAGTAGCGCGATAGTAAAGCAGTGCGTAGTACAAAACAAGTAGCTAAACCCTGCACGCACGCAAGCACAACAATCATTTCACATTATGCACGCCAGCAAAGCAAAAGCCGCCAAGCAAGCTGCATAGTATGGTATTGTGGGGGTAAACCCGGACACCTGGTATATCTCAGCATCCATCCATACGGCCGGTTGAGACAAGTATTCTACCAATCGATTCCTTGAACTCTCCTCTTTCAAATGAGCTACCATGTTCGTCATTTTCTGGAGCGGCAAGTTCAGAAAAGCTTAGGTGTCCGGGTATACCTCGTGTCCGGCTTTGCCCCACAGTACCCTATGTAGCAAGCTGCCTTCTTTCTTTGACTCGCCCCAGCAAGCATAGATAGAGCTAATGGGCCTAACGGGAGGAAACGCCACAGTTGTAATTGATGAACGATTGCACTTTTGGCTCCGGTGGTTGTGTTGAGGATTTTGGGCGGGCAAAAAAGCTGACAGCACCACAAATCAGTTCTACGGGAAGGGAGCGCACATCAATGGGCCTCTTGCACACGTTGATATATTTGGGGGGTACTCATCCGGTGAAATGAAAACTACGGTACCGTATTTACCTGTGCATAGCCCCCCCCCCCCCCCCCCCTATGCATAACCACCCCCCTATGCATAGCCCCATATTGGCAAAACATAAAAAATGCCCTATGCATAGCCCCCCCTTATGCATAGCCCCATATGTACTGTAGGGTACCTGAACCTACCTACATAAGCTGGTCATAACCTACACATAGGCACTCCCACACCAAGCTAAGATGCCTATAAGCCTGCTTGGGCGTGTATTGTACTAGAATAACCCTGGTTTGACCTCAATTATGCCCTAAATCACGTGCTTTTGGCCTAAAAAATATGCCTCTGCGCACCTCTCAAAAACATAAAAAATGTCCTATGCATATCCCCCCCCCCCTATGCATAGCCCCCCCCCCCCCCCCCGAAGCATAGCCCCATATAGGACCTCTCAATTTTTGCATAGCCCAATGGGGCTATGCACGGGGCTATGCACAGGCAAATACGGTAGTTGTCCGTGCTGGGAAATAAACAGAATTTATTTGCAAATTTTTCTCCACGCCCTACTGTATTCCGCAAGAGTACATCCTAAATTGCGCAGCGCGGGCGCAGAAACAACTCACACTTGGTGAATTACGCCCTGAAAAATTTCCACCAATTTCTACTGGGTAGAACTTTTGGCCGGAAAACACATGTTTGGCACATGCACCGCGCCGCACTCTTTGCTTACAAGCAACAAAAAATGCATTTAAATAATAAATGGTACAGTACCGCCCTGAAACAATCCACCACAAATCTACCAACGTGTGCGAGGAGCCTAAGATTCAAAGAGTCACCGCCCGATTCAAAAGAAACAAACTCCTGTGTGAAGATGCCAGCTTGCCCTGGGCTTTGCGTACTCCTTCCCTTCCCATTATCATAACTACTGTTCCGAAAATGTAATGCATCGTGTACAACCACCACGGGCTGAAAAATTGCACCTTTGGTACTTGATCCCATTGAAAACTTTTAAAGGTTGGTAGCTGTAGCATGGCATAGAATTGTATCTTCTACCACCAGAACAAAAGGCTTGCAACATTTGCTCACAAATATTCGGTGGAGTAGCAAACTCATCCAGTTGATATGTTTTGCACAAGAAAAGGCTGACTTGGCTTTGGCTGACTTTTAGTGTGCGGTGCAGGGTTACAAATGAGGCTGTACAGCATTCTTGCACAGCTACCGTATCACAGCGCAGCCTGAGGGCACAAAAGCGATACACAAAAGTGTTGCAAGCGGGCGAAGTAAAGCCAAACTTTTAGCGGCTAACAAACAAACAAGTTGTTTGGCATCCGACGCTAAACAACAGATGAAAATTTGAAGTATCTATCTCAGGACAGGGGCACTCAAACAAAGCCTAAACTACTCAACCCTAAAGATGAGTCAGCGAGCTTCGAATGGACACACGGCTGATGGTGGTGGCACATCAATCAAAAGTGAGACAGAAAGAAAACCGAACAGTCCGAATTGAATTATTGGACAGAGGATGAGTCATCATAGGAAACGAAAAACTTCGCACAGATGGAATACAGTAATCCGCAAAAAAGTACGTTCAATGATAATAACAAAATTATTCAATCGGCAACGGCAATACAGGATGATATTGCCACCCTTCAAACTGAGGAAAGCAAGAGGTCCCAAGCCCAATATTGTTGTAGTACACAACAGTAAGGCGAAAAACTGTCAACATGGTTCTAGCCTCAACATCAACAATACTGTAAACTCCAAAATTAAGGGATGTAAAAAGTGACAGGACGTCAACAAAATGTTAAAAAATTATGGTTATTTGCACATTTTCATGTGGTTTACAGGGTATCCCAGAAATTATCAATCAAGGGGCAAAATTTCCTGCTAATTTTCATCAGGGACGTTCTTATGTTGGGATTTTTACAGTACTACACGCACATCCTGACACAGAATGCCCTTAATAGCCAAAACAAACCTAATCTTCTCGTGTTTAAAACTGACCAATAACAGCCAGCATGATGAAGTGTGGCTTAGCTTGCTACATTGGTCAAACTTCAATTATTTTATGATTTTCCATCCCAAAGACTATATTGGCCTGGCCATACCCCTGCCCTTTTCATATCTGTGTGAAATAGCATGAATGAAGCTCCCCTAACTGGATCTTCAGAGAATGTGACTCATGCTTTCATAGTTACTAAATCCATGTACATTCTTTACCTTTTATTATCTCCACTGCACAATTCTGCAACATGCTCCAACCACAAGATAAAGATGCATCAGCCAAAAGGGAGTCATCATCATAACCACCTGATTCTTCGTTACTACCAGCTCCTGAGCATGCTCATGTCAAAGACAGGCTGAATCGTGGGTCGACCGTGGGCACACTGGAAGGGCAGCTGGCACTGTGCCAAATTCAGCAGAATCTCCTGCATCTGATCAAGGCTTAACTTCTGGTTGAACATGATGGCACCTGAAAAATAGCATGTGCATACTATGTAGTACATACGTAGAATGAAGTGCCAATAAAAATATGCATGTAGCCTACGTAGGCAGGGTACTTTGGGATAAAATCGGCCATGAATAAATCCGGCCACCTAAGTTTGGAGATTGAAATAATTTTTATATCAACCGATACCGTGAGCTCTCCTCTTTCAAATGAGCTACTTGATCCATCTTTTTGCTGTAACAGCAAGTTCAAAGGAGCTTTAGATGGCCGGGTTCACCCCACAGTACCATCCCACCCTAGATTAGTGCAGAAAGTGATTCAATCATACTTCTGCAAGCCTGTGACTTCCAAATATTCATCAATGTGGATGGAGGCATGACAGATGGCAGTGCTCCTTCAGTGCTTCTGATGGCCTACAACAAGGAAAAACCCACTTGTACGCACTATCCATCCACCATATGCAGTAAGGCGATTGGGTTGGTTGATGGCGACCCCGCGGCATTTAGCGAAAGTTAGGATCGGTGTCTGCGGGGTCGTCGACGTCATTTGTTGTCAGTTCTTCTCTTCACTCGCTCCTCTGACGCTTCCAGATGATTGAACAAGGTCGAGGACCTCACAGGCACCGATCCAAAGTTTCACTAAATGCCGCGGGGTCGCCATCGACCAAACCAATCGCCTTACTGCATACGGTGGATACACAGCAAATATTAGAGGAAGCAAAATAGAGATGCCGCGATATCATACCAGAAATAGTTGGTACCAGAAAACTACCAATAAGCAAATTACCGCCAGAAAATCGATATTGCTACCCAAAAAAATTTCCATAGGCCTATATCGAGAAAATCGATATCGATATATCGCGGCAGAAAAACTCATATTTCTACTTTCCTTTGTCCTTTGCAGAAAACCCCAACTATTTAAATTTCTGTTCTGTATTGAATACCTGCACAAATTCACCCACAATACTGGCTACGTCTGCCTCCAATCGACTCGCCCCTCTGGTTCGCAGATCTGCAGTTTCCTTTGCAAGCAAGCAGCTGGGAACTGCAGACACTTCAACTTTCCCACTCCCCATCCTATTTTCCTGCTCCTGCTGACCTTCCACTGTGCAAGCAAGGGATAGAGAGAAACCAAAATACTCTGAAACAAAAGGAGAGGTTTCATCACCCCTTTGCTCTAGCCTCATCAGTGCGTAGCTAAAACGGAAATAGGTATGTTATGTATGTACTATGTATGTCATTGGAAGCAAGAAATAGACCATGTCAAACAAACAAATACTTGCTGCAAAGCAAAGCCACAACATGCTAGTGAGTGACTGTAATATGTGTGAATGTAATGGTTTTGTCTAGCATGTTACATGTACAGCAATCCCAAAATGTGACACCAGAAGGTCAGAATAAGAAAATATTGCATAACGACTAAACATCATCATAAAAGTCATGACCCATAAACATATGATTCTGTAGAGAGCAAAAAAGCAATACAATTGTAAAATGCTGTAATCTGTTTTGTGAGATACCATCTTTAGCACTGAATTCGCGCCAGCACCCATTTATCTCTAATTTCATCCTCACTCAAAACTAATGGCATTGCCTTGGTACCTCTTTGCCATGTCACTTCTGTTACTACAATCAGAAACAAAAGTGAAAGATTTAGAGAACTTATGCATAGAAAATTTGGAATCTGGCACATTCAATTGTGCAAATTTTGAAGGATGCTGCAATGCAATCAGCAATAACCATCATGCAGTCTGTGAAACACAAGAGTGCAGTTCACCATCTTCATCTACTAATTCAGCATCTACCCAGAGAAGCAGTGCTATCACATTCGCACCAAATTCAGTTTCCATCCAGAAAAGTAGCATCATCATAACACTGATTCTCATGTCTGTTGAGATTTTCTATTTAATTAGATAAGTAACATTCTGTATGGGACCATTTACATTTTACGTGGACACAGGGGGGTGGGGTAGGGCGCGCCGTGCACATGAGAAATGTCCACGGTCAGTGGTGATATTCTTGCACTGCAGGGATGTAATCGGCGATTGCTTTTGTACTCAGTAAAATGGTTGTACAGTTTTGAGTGTTGCATCAATATCTGTACTACCTGAACAATACATAAATGACAACACATAAATGATCTTCATATACTACACCCAGATTTCAACATGGACGGGGGGGGGGGGGGGGGGGGGGTGGGGCGGGGTCGTGGAAATTGCTGAAATCCACATGGTGTCCACGGTCAGGGGGAAGGGGGTGGTACCCCCTAAAATTGGCCAGCCTCTGTCCACGTAAAATGTAAATGGTCCCTATGCAATGTAAAACCTGCAAGCAATGTAAGCATAGGAGATCTGTACTTAGTTGCTTCTTTCTTGCCAAAATAAAATTTCAAACTGGAAAATTTGTTTTACATCGGACTGTAGCATTATCTATGTTCATACTGTAGTGTAAAGTAAAGCAAAAATTTGCTCTGGCCAATATGCTCAATGGTCACATCACATGACACATACGAACATTCCAGATAACTCATTTTATGATGCCACAATACTGCATAGTCCATACCACCAACCCACTGCAGCTGTAGGCCTAAACTGCATTGTGAAGAATGATGCAAGTGATTCATACTCATAAATAAAACCAAACAACAACTCACTTATGTTGAAAGTAAATGTTGTTTAGAAAAGTGAGCAAATCTATATTTTATCTAACTGCAATAGAGAGAGACAAAGAAAAGAACCAACTTCCTACAACCATAATCTCAGAGTAATTATTCCCTTCAACGTTTCATCCTACTCACTCAGCTTTATGTTCTACCAACCGCCAACCAATAATTATAGTTTACAAAATGTCCTTGTCTTGGTGCTTGCTCTTGCTAATCATATCAGCTACTATTCTGAAACCTATGGTGAATGCAAAAAATGAAGATTACAAGATAGGTGATGCAACACTGCGCTGCTACAGGACAGTAATTCATTCTGGACTAGGTGACTGTGATGAATTCAAGAAGTGTTGTAAAGAGAACCTCAAAATCGAAAGTATCAAGACTGACCCTGTTTGCACACCCAATTACACCTGTTCTGCTTCACTAATCCACAGAAGCACTATGTTAATATTTACACTAATCCTTATTGGACAACAAGTGAACATGCTGAGATAGGGTAAAATAAATGCAGCAGATATGTAATGTAATGTAAAATGATACATTGGATACTGTATGTCATTATGCAAGAAAGTAGCATGTGATGAAATTTCAGTATGCAAAAAAAGTAATTAGGTGAAATGTGGTGCATATGCATACCCAGCTTTGCCAAAACCTTGCGCAGAATCCTAAACTCCATTGGTGCCACAAGAATGCTAATGGGCTGTTTCAGTGGGCTTCTTTCTGTTTCTGAAAAGAAAACAAACCACAGGCTACGTATATCAAGACCCAATAATAGAGGACAGTGAGTTGAACAAAAGTCGTTATATATGTTTAGACTCTGGGTGCTTCATTCGATTTTCATTGGGCCTAATGCACTGTTGGGTCTAACAACACCCAATCCTGGTAATCTCTCTAACAGTCCCAATAACCATGCATTGCAGGAGAATAGGCTACCAGGTGTGTACCTACCTGCTTGAATCTGTTCCAATCTGACTCGTTCATGTGCAGCATGTTGGTCGACCAGGTAAAGCAGTGTTGTAGCCTTCGCTGCAACTGCTTCTCCCGATCTCGCCTCTCCTACACTGCTCACTGAGTTGACCATCTGTTTGCAAACAATGAAACAGTCTGCAAACTGGCCCACAACCTGCAAGATTTCATTTTGTCTCACATAGCAGTCTGACGTTTTCAAATATTTCTTTGCAATCATGCCCATATGTCTACAATGCATCACTGCAATTACTTCTTAGGCCTACATCCATATACTGTATTTTATTTTTCCTTGTCAACAGCAATCTGTGAACACCATTATACCTCAAGTCCTTTCAGCTGATTAGCCCTCAATCTTTGTTCAGATAATGAGGATGATCCAAAAGGAACTTGCTCATCAAAAGCGCTTGAAGTTATCATGGGAAAGGAAGTGAGCCACCCCTAAAATAGAATTGCATAATATAGCCCTATAATATGCAAATCAAAATGCTGTAAATATTGTGGAGTGCATTCCTGTGCAACATTACTGCATTGATTGAGCTTTGATGAAAACTAAGGTTCATAATAGTGCCCATGTCTTACTGATTCAATTTTGCACATGCCTATGTACAGTATGTACTGTATGCACGTTACATACAATACAATATTAGGTCTAATGTGTAGGCTACTTATTACTTTGAAGCACCTGACATTGTTACTTGCTGAACGTGATAGTGTTCCTAGAAAGGTGAAGTGAAATATTCTATTGACTTACAATATAATATCCACGCCCAAAACACTGAAAGGTTTCAAAAAAAACCGAATACCCTACTATAGTGGACACCGTTTCAAAATGAAAAGCAGAAACCTGTTGCCTAGCTTGCTACCCAGGTACCTAACAAGAAAGAAGAGGAAGCCTGTCACTAGAAATGGAAAAAAAGGCAGACTAATTAAAGTTGTCCTAGGTTGGATCATCAGAGTTGAGGTGGTGATGAGGTGACAATGTGACAACTTCACGAGCTCTCCAAATACCAAACACACATGGAGCTCAGCTTGACACCATCCAAAGTCACATTTACCATTAGCCTAATCATAGTCAGTTTCACTGGACTCATCATCAACTCCCTTATCATCTGCATCAGTGTGAGGAAAAAGCTGGTCAAAGGCTACTATCGATGGTTCATTCTCAGCCTTGCAATCGCTGACTGGCTAGTTTGCTTCTGTTGGAGTCATTCAGCCAGCCTACATTCTCCAGGACTTCAGTGCAAACAATGCCACTGACAGCAGTCAAACCAACTACACCCACACCATTGACTGTCAAATCATAGGAACCATCTTCTTCTGCTTCAACTCAGCTACATTCACCCTTTTGCCCCTCCTGTCACTGACTCGCTACATCATGCTGTACCATCAGAATGTATATCGCTGGCTCCTCACACCCAAACACACCATCCTTGTCATACTCACAGCAGTGGCACTAAGCACAGTGTTCGTGTTGCCAATGGGGATCCAGGGCTATGCCGGCATTGGCGATCTGGGCCTTTGTGCCATCCGAAACATGGTGGACCAAAGATCCCTGGTTTTGACCACTGGTCTCTTCTTCATGTCATTCTTCTGTTGCAATGTGGTCAACATCTACTGCAACTGGAGAATCCATCAGAACATCAAAGCGCATCAAAAACGCATCGATCTAAGCACTCAGCAGAGATCTGTCTTGTCTCGAAATAGACAGCTCCTCAAGGTATGCAAGATGCAAGTGAGTACTGCTTATGCACATTATGGTGAACATGGATATATATCGCGAACTTGACATAGGGATTGTAGGGAAAGGGAAAACTTTGATGCCACACCCCTGCTCTCAAACATACAGTATGTACTGTACCAACAACGTTTTATTTCTTTATAGGTTGCCATTTACCAAATGCTTCTACCCATCATTTGCCAAAGTCCTGGAATGGTAGCCCATGGCATTGCAGCCCCACTGGGATTCTCCAAGCAGCACCTTGATTGGATTGGAAGAGCCACCCTTCTGATACAGGTGAGCCATTCATAGTGCACATAATGCAGATTCCTCTTTCAAGTTTCTTTTTATCAGTGAGCTCCAAACATGGACAGAAACTCATGATACATAATGATCGTGTACAGATGATGAACAGTGTTGGCAATCCCATCATCACCCTGTGGATCGTTCAGCCCTACCGGCAAGCAGTGGCAGCATGGTGGAGTCACTCATCTGTGTGGAAGTGCAAGTGCAGCTTCCAAGCTGAAGGGGGTTCGAGTAATGCGGTGGCGGCGGTTAGATGGGTGACCCCCCAGGATACTTGATGCGATTATCTGTGTGCGAGTGGTACTTAGAGCTAGGCGCAAGGTAGAGAACCTGGGGTAAACCCAGCCACCGAGTTATTGAAAGTCATTCCTTTTACGTATTGTACAGTACATGATCACGAGTGACTGGGTTTCATGGGAGCCAATCAATCTGTTGTATGCCAATAATCGAAGTTCCAGTGAAACTGGAATACTACTACATAGCTCAACCAAACGGGTACTTTGATTCTTTATGCTCATTGATAATGAAATAACCCAATGCAAAACGACAGGACCAGCTCATCCAGTTATTATGAACTTTGTGATCTGACTAAATATAAATAAATGTGCACCTGCAGGTTGTCACAGACCAATACATCTCATGCTTACGATGTACACGTACATGAATACATACAAAACCATACCTGTTGGGGAGCACGGGTAAAAACCAACAGGTCAACATGTGTGGCCGGGTAGTATAGACGAGTTGTAGTAGCGCGATTGGGTTGGTCGATCGATAGCGACCCCCGCGGTATTTTAGTGAAAGCTTGGATCGGTGCCTGCGGTGTCGTCGATCTTGTGCAATCATCTGGAAGCGGAAAAGGAGCGAGTGAAAAGAAGAATTGGCAAGAAACGACCACGTCGACGACCCCACAGACACCGATCCAAACTTTTACCAAATACCGCGGGGTCGCTATCGACCTATCCAATCGCGTTACCGCAACACGTAAAGAAAATTACCCCAACAAGAAAAGCGGTCGGGTTTACCCCGCTTTACTCTCCCCCGTCCTTACCCCAACAAGAAAAGCGGTCGGGTTTACCCCGATTTACCTCCCCCGTCTTTATCCCAACAAGAAAAGCGGTCGGGTTTACCCCGCTTTACCCTCCCCCGTCCTTACCACAACAATAAAAGCGGTCGGGTTTACCCCGCCTTACCCTCCCCGTCCTTTACCCCAATAAGAAAAGCGGTCGGGTTTACCCCGCTTTACCCTCCCCTTCCTTACCCCAACAACAAAAGCGGTCGGGTTTACCCCCTTTACCCTCCCCTTCCTTACCCCAACAACAAAAGCGGTCGGGTTTACCCCGCTTTACACTCCCACGTCCTTACCCCAACAAGAAAAGCGGCCGAATTTACCCCGCTTTACCCTCCCAATCCTTTCTTACCTCCAGCTTGTTGTTACATTCTCCTCCTTCTTCCCCATTCGCTCCAGAAGCTCTTGCCTCCAACGCCCTTTCACCATCGTCTCTAGGGGTCACAACGCCAGTTGATGGAGGGGTAGCAGGAAACAGCTGACGAGATGGCAGTTTGTCCGGTCTTTTTCGCTTGGCAGGTGGGGAGAAAAGGGGCGAAAAGGTGGTCTGAAAATACAGAAAAAATATGAACCAGTTGCGCTATTAGAATTATGGGTGGTCGAGCGAGCTGACCCCACCGTTACACTTTCTCAGTGTATTTTTCCCATCACCCTTACCGATGGAAAAATGCACTGAAAAGGTGCAATACAAAAGCCGGCCCGGATTAACCCCGCTCCCCGACGTACGTACGTATGTATGTTATATACTATACGCTACTTGCGCTGAAGACTCTCGGGTGGTTTGGGAGCGGAACAGGAGCGAGCGAAGAAAGTCGCGACCACCCAAGTCTTAGCGCAAGTAGCGAATAAATCATGCAATCCAACCTCACAATCGAAAACATTCCGTTCCATATCGCTACGACCTCAAACATTGACTCAGTAATTCATGTAGGGTACTGTAGGGTAAACCCGGACACGGGGGTAAACCCGGACACCTAGTATATCTCAGTACCATATGACCGATTGAGACAAAGTATTCTACCAATCGCCTCCTTGAACTACTCTCCTCTTTCAAATGCGCTCACCATGTTCATCATTTGCTGAAGCGGCAAGTTCAGAAAAGCTAGGTGTCCGGTTTACCCCCCGTGTCCGGGTTTACCCCATAGTACCCTATCTATACCTACCGCTCTTCCATCTCCATCTTCCTTCCAGCCTTCACAGTTCACCGTACACGAAGCAACCACACTGCTCAACTTAGAAGCCGAGATATCCTTCCCAAAATTCCACCCTGGTTCAGCTCCATAGAAAGAAAAGCCCAGTGGCCTGACGTCCTGAGGTCTCATAACGTCATCAGTGGATTCGGTGGGGATCGAAAGAGGGTCGAATTGTTGCAGAGGGTTACTAAAGTCGGGAGTTGTTGATGTGGCTAAAACAGAAAGATACAGGCATAGGGCACTGTGGGGTAAACCCGGCCAACAAGTACTGAAGGCCGTTCTTTCCAGTGGCCGGGTTTACCCCACCAATAAAACCGGTCAGGTTTACTCCTAACGGACCTACCCTAGGCCTAAAATCGAAAACGGTATTGAGAGTGAGCTGTGTGACGCTCTGCTCTTGGTAGACAAGTTTATGATCAAACACCATTGTACGCAAAGAGCGATAAAACAGAAGACTGGGAAAACAGGCAAGTGTAGTCACGAAAACAGAGTGCAACGCAACGAGCCAGGTCAAACCCGTATGCAAAATCAACAACAAAGGGGGTGCTAGACTGATAAAACCATATGTAGCAATTTTCATTACGTAGTTAGTTATTGTCACTGTGTCACAGCTGCACACTAAAGTATTGATAGTGCATGACATTGTTGTGAACAGGAAAATGGACTACTATTTATTTTTTTGCTAGGTACACTACGTTGTAGAGTGCTTCTTTGGAAATGTACCTTGGAAACCTTTTTTATGGTCCAGCAGCCGTTTTCCAAACATATTGCGCCTTCCGCATTACGTTGCTGACCAGTTTAAAATTTAACCCCCCTCCTGTATGCTGAGATATGCCTGCTGGTAGGCCCAAATTGCCCCTCACGTGCCCGCCACTTTTTTCAAAAGTTCTTACCATCATTCTACTCCATTTTTTTCGCTGATTTCGGTTTGGGGCATGCCCCTCCGATAGTTTGATGAATACACCATGATATAGCCCAAAAAGGGGTAATTTTGGCTAATTTGATCATTTTCGTCAATTTTGGTGGTGTATTTATCAAAATATCGAAGGGGCATGCCCCAAACCGAAATCAGCGAAAAAAATGGAGTAGAATGATGTTAAGAACTTTTGAAAAAAGTGGCGGGCACGTGAGGGGCAAATTGGGCCTACCAACAGCCATATCTCAGCATACAGGAGGGGTTAAATTTTGAACTGGTCAGCAACGTAATGCGGAAGGCGCAATATGTTTGGAAAACGGCTGCTGGACCATAAAAAAAGGTGTCCAAGGCACATTTCCAAAGAAGCACTCTACAACGTAGTGTACCTAGCAAAAAAATAAATACAGTAGTAATGTTTCAACGACTATTGAATAGCGCTAAAGAATAGCAAGCAAATACTAAAACCAGTCCAAAGGCCTCAGCTTTTCCGCAATATGAAACACCTTTCTCTTGTGCGTCACGCCATGTACTTACAGAAAGTATGTTTGACCGTTGACTCCTGATTTTCAGTGTAATTTTTGACCGGTGACTGCGCCAGTACCGATCAAAAATTGCACTGAAAATCAGAGGGGTCAGCAGGTCACGACTGTTCAGATATTTCCAGCGCAGCAAGTCGATAATAGATAGGGTACTGTGGGGTAAACTGGACACGGGGTAAACCCGGACACCTAAGCTTTTCGGAACTTGCCGCTTCAGCAAATGATGAACATGGCAGCAAATTTGAAAGAGGAGAGTTCAAGGAATCGATTGGTAGAATGCTTGTCTCAATCGGTCTTATGGTTGCAGAGGTATACTAGGTGTCCGGGTTTAACCTCGCGCCCGGGTTTACCCCACAGTACCCTACTAGATAGCCCTGCTTCCTAATTTTATTACCTTCGCTTCCCATCGCTTCCTTCCCATCTTTTCTTTCTTCATCCACAGCCAACACGCCTTCCTTTCTCCAGAATTCCTCCAAGTACGACCGCAATCCTTCCTCTAGCACGATCCAGTTGGCCACGTGCACCTCTGTCCAGGTTCCCTGGTCAATAACCTTCAAGAAACAACAACATGCAGTTTTAGGGTAGTCTGGGCTAATTCCGACAAGAAGAAGTGGGGTAATTTTGGCACCGATCATAGTCTGGCCGAAATTATCCCATCGCTTTCCTCGACCATATTTACCCCTGCTTTATTCAAAAATTACCCAGATAAACACACATAAATTTCACCACGCTTTCTTAACACATACCGCGACCTGGCGTCATTGTTGGCAACAAATTGTTGTCCATTTATAATATGGGTGTTGTCGGTTTGTTGTTGGTTCGAAACCGACAACATACCACAGAAAAAGCATAGGCCTATAAAGATCATATTTGTAAAGTCGTGGGGTACGTCCAACGGGACGTACCATAGCCCGGCCCTGCGGCCATGAACTGACAGCCGGCAGCCCGCGTTGGAGGCAAAAGGCGGCGCGGCAACTCTAAGACGCCGCGCCGCTTCGCGAGCAAAATCAACTGCGCCCCGCCAGCCTACGCAAGAATCGATCGGCTGGCGGAGGAAAGTCTCACCGCAGGCCCCGAACTCCCGCCAACTTTCAAGGCGGTGATTGGAGGAAGGAGCCGGAAGCCGCAGGGAGGCAAGGCGGAGCCAAGGAGGGCGAGGGGCAGCGGGAGTGATTTATTATTTTTGAATCAGTTGTTGTTGATTGTGTAGTAAAGAGCTGTTGTGCGGAATCTTTTGGATTTTTATTGAGTTTATGATAACGATGGAATCCGCCTCCGAGTGAGGTTCTTCCTTCTCCTCTCTGCCTGAAACACTCGTCTCCGTTGTGCTTGACAGATAATTCGGCCTGCCGGATCGTTCGATCGCGGTCTGTGCAGAGGAACTTCCAGTCAGTCAATGGACTGCCTACGTCCATCGTGCTGTGGTTTCATAGCTGCAGGATGAAAGAGACAGGCGGATAGAACTCGGCGTTAGCTAGCTAGCTCAATCCAGTGAGCAGAAGTGGCTTCCGGCAACGGTAGTTCTTCCCTGTTTACATGGAGGATCCCTAACTCGAGCACTTGACTGGCTGTGGCTTCCAACAAGCGAATTGTCAGGTATGACGGAGCGTGTGCTAGGGTGGAGAGGAGAGCTTTCTCATGAACTCTTGCACAATGTCTAGAACTCTTTCAACGACGGCTACTACTTTCGATTCTACAGTCGCTTACCGACTACAACAAACGCCTATGTATCAGGATGCGAATCGCGCGTCGCCCACTTCTATAGTGGACGGCGGAAGTCCGAGTGGACCCCCAGTGGCAACGGGAGCTGAAAACAGCTCCTCGCATCAGTCCACCGTCCTCGGACAAGGGTTAAACCCCGCCCACAACACAGTGGGAACTTCACCCCCATCTCTGGGGCAGGAGCTGTACTGTAAACAGCTCGAAAAAGCCGGAGAAATACTCTCCGAAGTTCGCCAATTGCTGGATACTCCCGGCCACGTACAAGAGGCCGATGATAAGATGCGAGCCGCTAAAGCAGTGCTGGACGTGCTGACCTTGGATATACCAAATGTTGACCTGGCGAAAGCACGAGAGATGGTCCACGTCCAACAATTGCACTGTAAGCAACACAGGTTGCCGTATGTCCCTGCGACAGCGCTAGAAATGCTAGCAAGTACGTGGGACAAACTCTATACTCTATTCGATCGAGTAGAGGAGAGTGCGCGATATCAGATCGACTTGCGCTCGGTCCGTATGTCAGACATACAGAAGCAGCTGGATCAGTTGCGAGCGGAGCAAGTAATGGGGAGCGCGGCAGATTTGAAAAGGCACTTCAGCCGCGCGCCGCAACAAGCACGGTTTGAAGAAGCGGATAACGATCAGGACCCTCCTCAATTGAGGAGACAAGATGCCATGCCGACGACAGCTCGAAAGGAGTTGGCAGAAACGGTCCAAGATCTGGACAACACCCGTTTCGTCAATCCATTGGTCACGTCCACTCCAGCTGCGCCTTGGAATCAAGCGCGCCAGCTCTATGACCATAGGCGTGACCTGTACAGGGTTCAACCGGAAGCCCCACCTCTGCCGAGGTTGGAGGACAAACTCAATGAGGTGCGAGGGTTGAGGAGAGATGGTCAACAATTACCATCTCCCCTGCAGCCCAACACCGCCAATACCGGACTACCCCCAGTGATCCAAGCGATGGTGGATTCACCACTCCCAAGGATGCCTACAGCTCCCACCAAAGGAGCAGCAGCTGACCCAGAGCTGCAACGCCGCAGATCAGCTGAGGCTAATGATAAAGCACATAATGTATCTGTGGCAGCGATGTTCTCTAAGCCAACTGGCTCCTCCTTCCTGAATCAGGCAGGAATGGGCCAGCAGCTGCATTCTCAGTCTGCCATGGGCTATGGCAACTATCGCGAACCGTTTTACGGACCCCAAACTTCGGCTCCACCTCCCCCTCAGCAGGGCGGAGAAAACCAAGCCCGAGCTTCTACTGCTGGAGCTAGAGCGAGTGGAGGAGGAGGCGGAGGAGGCGGTGGCGGAGACAGCAGCGATGATGACAGCGATGGTCGACGAAGACGGCGCAATAGCGGAGGCCCACCACGTCGAAATCGACGTAGATGGGGCCGAGATGGAATTGATGGTGAATACGGCAGAGATAGCTGGGTCGGATCCGACTCGGATGACAGCCGATTCAATGGTGACAGACGACGTCGTCACAGACGAAATCGCAGGGACAGCGAAGACCGCTCGCCGCGTAGAAGTGTACCAAAGCGGAAACCCAAGATGGAAAAACCCATCCCCTGGACAAACGCGGATGCTTCTTTGCAGGAGGTCGCTTTATTCTTTCGAGAATATCAGGCATACGCCTCCTACAATTTCGTCGATGACGATGGTCACCCGGATGACCAGTTGTTTGTCACCGGAATCTCCCAGTTCCTCAAAAATGAGGTACGCACGACGTACGCCATGATCATGGTGGACCGCCCCAACATATCGTATTACGATCTCAGGAGTGAACTCATGAGATGGGCGATGGGACCAGAAGGAAGAGCATCGGCTCTTTCTAGATTGGCAGGCATACGATGGGACAGAGCTCAAGAAACCTTGAGACAATTTGCCCAACGCCTTAACACCCTCATGGTGCAGGCCTACAGCCATTTGGATCCAGCCACCAGAGATGAAGTAGCTGGTCATCTCTTCATGGAGGCCATCCCAGAAAGATGGAGAACCAAGTTGAGGGTGGATCACCCTCAAGTCATCCAGATGACTGGCATGGTGGATCTATGCCGCAGGCTGGATGAGACCGAGAGAGTGGAGGAGCAGCGCAGAACTCAAGTGAGTTCTCCCCGCCCTCGCACGTTCGATAGGAGAAACAGTTTCGGAAGAAATCGAAGCCGATCTGTCTCCCCACACTTTACAGCTGCAGTAGCTGCATTGGGCGTTACGGATAAGCAGTCCAAGTCGGACGCTAAGCCGCAATCGGACTCTGATCGATCTCGACAGAGGAACAGCAAATCGCCCTCTACACCACGAAAGGGGCAGTCACCTGCACCTCAAAATCGCTCCAAATCGCCTGGATTTGCATGCTATTTCTGTGGTAAACCTGACCATGGTGTGAGGCAATGCCCAGACGCGTCCCCAGAGCAGATTGAGCGAAAGCTGAGCGAACATCAGCGTCCCAGTAAAGACGCCAACGCCAGCTACATGACAGGTCAATCAGACCCGCTGAAGGAGGATGACTCAGATTCTGATGAATCGCAACATACCACCGTAGCAGTAGGCGTGTCATCCCAGGAAGGGAAGAGCCAAGATTCTTGCTCTGCCGTGAGACCGCAAATTGGGGTCTCAGCCGCTGTAAGCCAAGAGCCCATGCAATTGGCATGCACTGGTACAGCAGTGGTCCTGGGCAGAGAGGAAACGAAAGCAGTACAGGCAGCTGCTCAAAGTTTCAAAGCTGCATATGATTGGCAGCAGAAGACAAAGTTCCTGCGCCGCACCCATTGCCTGGAAACTTTCCCACCCAAGGAAGGCCCTGGAACAGCCAGAGCCATTACACTCACTGGAGTGATGGACATTTTCTATGGTCCTGGAAAGAGATGCTCTCTAAGAGGACCATTGTTCACCTCAGTGGTGGTTGTGGCAGGGAAGCCCTGCGAAGCCACAATCGATTCGGGTGCGGGCGTAAATCTGATTAGTCAGGAACTCCTGGCAACTATCATGTCAGAAGGAAGACTCACCAAGGCTGAGCTGGAATACCGCACTATGCCTTTTGGCATCACCATTCATGGAATGGGAGGCCAGGTGGATAGAGAAGCCGCCCAAAAGGAGGTGAACCTCAGAGTGCAGCTGGAAGGAGCCTGTGATTTCACAGAAGTTCCCTTTGTACTCACAGACACCCCACCTTGCGGCATCCATTTGTTGCTGGGATCGCCGGCTCTGACTGCGATGGGGTACAAGCTCTTGGACCCTACAGGGCGAGATGTATTGAGAAACCCTGTTGCACTGCGTCCACCGGACACACAGTTAAGCCGGAACAAGATGCCAACAGTAGGTGTTCAATGCTTGCAATTTCCTGGACAACAGGAGGCAGCGGCAGTGGAGATGCCCAGTTTGGACAATCCTCCTGGACATCAGGAAGAGTCCAATAGCCTACCAACCATCGAGGAAGAGCCAGAAACTCTCTCCCAAGAACTGGAAGATACGAAAGTCGTGCCCTCAGTTCGAGCTATAACAAAGGCCACTTCTACAGTAGCTGGGATGGCGCAGTCCCAGGGCCGACTCCCCCAGGGTGGATTTCCACCTCAAGCTAACGGAGCGCGGCCTAAAAACGGGCCACCCAAGGCGCAACTACCTCCTGAACTGCAGCAGGACAGTGCAGATCAACAGACCTGCAGAAGGTGGCCGCCAAAAGAGATGGGCAACCTGCACCCCTCCAAAGTGGTATCGGTGACCACATCTAGCACGGATTTGCCCAACACCCCATTTTCTCAGAGGAGGAAAGCTGGACGTAAAGATGGGCAGAAGAAATTTGCGGGAGGCCAGACACAGGATTCTGTGCCGGCTCATCCCGTCACTTCTACCTCAAGGAAACCAAGTTCTGCAAGTGGAAAACCTTCTTGTGTCAGAGCATTGTTTTCCTCGCCATCTTCTGGAACCCAAAATTCAGTGGGGTTAGCAGAAGCCGACTGGTCCTCTGCGATGGACTGCAGATCGGGTTACCACCAGTTGGGGAAGGGTTTCGATTTCGAAACCCTACAGTAACCCCAATATGTTTGGTTGGTTATGTGTCTTTCAATACGTAGAGCTGAAAAGTGTAAACAACAGTAGATAATCTGCTAAAAGTGCATGTTTAGTATACGAACAGTATACAAGTGCAACACTGAACCAGCTCTAACAGTTTTGAAAGGCATAAATTATGGAAATAATACTCGCCTTACCTTCACATCTGCAGGCGCAGATGAATTTTCTGGAGGTGGGAGGGGAGAGAGTAAGGAGGGGGTACCGAATAGGGGAAAAACGAGGGAATTGTCAAAATTTCTCGCCCCACGCAAAATTTGCATGAATCATGCTTTTACGCCTCCTCTAGATAATCTCTCTCTTTCGCTCGGCCTTACGAAATGTAAAGCGGGCAGTACGTACAGTACGTATAGACGGTGCCGCGCGCGTCTTCTCGCGTGCGCGCAGGGAACACAACACACAGCAGGGCCAGGGCAGCAAGGAGCGAGAAGGCGGAGGCAGCGTAGGGCTACACAAGCGAGGGCCTTGCCTGTTTTCAAACAGTCTTGTTTTTCACTCGCTTGTCGGCCAGACGCGTTGCCTGTCTTTCAGTTGAAAGACTGCTATTGCATCAGCCCATATTTTTCGCTCTTTGCCCTTGTATTTTATTACCTTGCTTATTGTGTTCTAAAACAGTACAATACTTTGAATTGTATCTTAGGTCTGAATTGTCAGGCTAATAAATCTTATCGTTTGTACTGTTTATTTTATATTTTTCGTGGTTGTGATTTACAACTATTTTTGTTTACTTTCGCCTGAGCCCTACAAGACGATTTAGGCTGAAACATCAGCTATTGCCTAGGCCTTGTGCGATAAGTAATCTTATCTGTACTCTGGACTTTATTCAATGACTGTTCCTCCATCTGCTATTCCCAGCAATGGAAATTTACCGCTGTATCTTCATTCCAGCTCCTTGTTTCAGCGACGCCGCCTTCTGAGCTATCAACCCCAGAAGAGCCGCATCGCGGAGGATTTCATCGATAGTACGGAGCGGTTGCCTTTCAGACGCCGCTCCGTAGCAAGGAGACTGGAAGAAGCAGCGAAGAAGAAGAAGAAGGAGACCCGCCCGTCTAAGGCTGCTGAATCCAGCACGCCTACGGAACCGGGTACCTCCGAATCAAGCGACGATTCGGGAGGAGGCGGAGGACGACGGATGTCAAAGAAGTCCAGGGAGAGGAGGAAACAGCACCTGCAGGCCTCAAAGCAGAAGAAAGAAGAGGATGCAGCAGCCAGTGGATCAACCACTGGGAAGAAGAAGAAAACGCCAGCCGGACCTCTAGATCCGGAGAAGGAGAAGAAACTCCTTGACGAGATCCTTCAAGAAGAAGGGGCCCAAGTTGTGGATGAATCTCGAATGGGCGAGATCGAGCAACAGTACCGGCAAATGCTGGATGAAGACTCGCAAGAGTCGGGACAGAATCAGATCAGGGAGAAAACTCCCCTTTCTGTAGGCCAAATTGAGGCTGAAGCCTCAGATGAGCCTGTCCCAAATCCGGCAGAAGCTCATGCCGAGGGTCAAGCAAAGGTGGTGGCGTTCAATATCCAACCTGGACAGCCAGGTTATGAGGAGGGAACGCCACCAAAAGGCCCAGGAGTGGGAGATGCTGTACCTCCACCACAACAAATTGAGCCCATGGATGAAGGAGCAGAAGGAGGCAGCACTGTACCCGCGTCAGACGCAGCTCCCCCTGTGACGATCACAGCGGAAGGCTTGGGCCAGGAACTAGGAAACCTGGTAACCATGGCAACGGGGCAATATCGACGCGTTGAAGTAGCGGCACTGTTTGCACCCAAGACAGAACCCGCAGGCGCGACGCCGGTGTCAATGGACGCGGCGGCCCAGGGTGGTGCAAAGTCAGGACAGGAGGCCATGGAGGTGGAAGAAGTACCCACAGCCACAGTGAAAATCACTGTGGGTAAGGAGGAAGTCCAAAAGGACCCACTCCTGAAAGAGATAAAGATAGATTGGGATAACCCACGTCCCTGGACTAATACCCAGGGGGCCATTGGGATACGCCCATACAAACCCACGGTTCCTCCTACTGTACAGCATTTGTGCAGCACAGTACCTCTCCATCCGAAGGTGGAAAGCACCAAGGAGGAGGGAGCATGGTACTGGCTGGAGCAGCGCCTAGTTCAGGCGTGGCAGCTCAACAAACAGCAAGAGAAGGCCGAGACTTTTGCCTCACTGGATAAGATCCAGCAAGCCCTAGCGACTCGCATAAGTGCCAACGCTGCAAATATGCTACACGTGAATAACACGTTTAAGCATTGCAGCGACATGGAGACAACCTATTTGGCACGAGGGGCAGCATGTACTTTTCTGCCTCACATCCAAAAGGATCGCTGGGTAGTCATAAAGGCCATCTGCTCTTACTGGATGCAAGTCATCTCTGTGGAGCAGGAAGAAGTGGTACGCCAGGCCAAGACAGGACAGATTTTGATCTGGTTGCAGTGTGTCTATATGGACAACTTCAGGCTCCTGTCTGTTATTGGCTGGAATAAGGCAGATCTGGACCGACATGCAGAATTACTGCTTTATGTTGGAGCATGGGTGTGGCTCAATAACTTGTGCCCAGGGAATTTGATGGTGCACGTACAACTTGATCTTCTTCAGTACTTCGATGAAGTAGCTGTGGAAGGTGAAGAACTGCACTTTGCTTATGAGCCTACGGCGCGTAAGAACCCTGAGCGCACGATACCCACCTTCCAGATGAGTGTGACAACCAAGTCAGAAATTCTGACACGTATGCACTTGCCATGCAATGCAGATGAAGCAAAAATGCGTCTGCTACCACCCGAATGGCTGGATAAAGCAGAACGCATCATTGCATTGCCGTATGAGCACTTCCTTTTCGATGATGAGGAAGCTTATGGGGCCAGAAGCTGTCCAGAGAAGGTCTTCTATGTTATGCAACCCCCAATGCTGGTGCTGGATCAGCATGTGGCATTGAGGAAGATGGAGCCCCATAAGCGAGCGGCTTCGCTCCAAGCCAGAGCTGTGCAAGAAGGAGAATTCTTCTGCACTGAGCTCGGAGTATCAGCGATGCTCCCATTTGCCAATTGCCCGGACTTCGACGCGAAGTACGCGGCAGAACATTGGGACGGCCATCCTGTAGCCTCCACAATGAGGTCACGACCCTCCTTGGGATCTGTTCCTACGGCAACTCAGGTGATATCACACCACATCTTCTGGACTCACCACCGTGAGGCTGAGTACACCCAGAACCCTGATTGCCTCAAGGTGAAGAAACCTTCCCCTTGTCCTAAAGGTTCAATGCCTGACAGATGGTTCAGGGCCATAGGTCCCAGAGTACCTGTGAAGCTGAGCAGTCCTTCACGACGGGTCGTCGACCCGGACCACGGGAGAGTGCTCCCGAAGTGCCCACCAGGATATGTCCCCATTCGAGAGGACTCCTTCAATGCGAAGACAAGTCCGACTGGGGCCGCCATGGGTACGATGGTGACGAGAATGTGGTTGGCAGAGTGGGGCCCTAAGTGGATAAAGCCGGTGTCCATGTTACCCGACTATGCCGCAACAGAGCCCCAGCTTCGCCCCACTGTACCCTACGGCGAGAGCACATATCAACACTTTGGAAAGCCAAAGGCAGAATGGAAAGACCCATTCTGGCAGGGGAGTGGATCGGGAGAGCAACCCTCTAATAAGAGGGAAGCACACGATTCGGAGACTCCAAAGCAGAAGGAGAAGCGCGAGAAGGAAGCGTATGCAGAAGCTATGCGACACGTGAACGGAGCGCTTCCCTTCTGTTACGACAAAACTACAGCTCCTCCGGAACTCCTCGCCCAATATAAAGGGAAAGAGGACACGTTTCGGAGAGAGAGACTGAAGGAGTGGGTGGAACTCTGCCGCCAAGGCCATTCTTACCAACAAGCGATGGCAGAGAGAGCCTTGGATGCACAGAGAGTATTGGCGGACTGTGGAGTGGAAATCACTCAGTTCAAATCGATGGAACAACTGGCGTTCCAATTTCGTCCGCCTCTCCCGTTGTTCGTCTGGGTCACTCCGGGGCCATTCATGGAGTCGGACGCGACCAGCGTCTCGACCAATGATCCATACTTGCCCTGGAATTTCTGGGCTGAAGATATGGCTCCACCCTTACAGTCGACCCGCCCCAAGGCAAAGAAGAATGATCCTTGGGAAGTGATGCCCTGGCGGCTCAACACTCCTCTACCCCTGTCGCTGAAAGCAGCGCTTACTAAAGCGGGGCCACTCAGAGGACAGAAGGCCCCAACTGTAGGGGATTGGTGGGGACAGAATTTTGAACCCAACCGCAGTGCAGGACACTGGAACCGGGTCAGAATGATCAGACAACATCGCCCTGACAGAAGAGAAGAGGTGGTCAGTGCGATGTTGGGCCAGTTTAACTACTGCGCCGTGTCCACCACCGCTACGGAAGGCGATTATCTCCTGCGCAGTGAGGTCAAGAGACTTCAGCTGGAGAGATTGGATAGAGAGAGCGCGTGTTTCGAAGGCGAAACGGCGTTTCATTACCACGTGCGTATGCTGGCGACACATATGGTAAAGACGCCCTTGATTCAAGAGCAAAAAGCCACGCGCACAATGTCCACAGGACACGAGCCGTTGGGCAGAGAGAGACGACGAGAATCTCGTCAAAGGAGACGCAGTCAGGCCCGTGCTGAATCCAGAGATGGGTCTGTTCAGAGCGTGACCAAATTGCCGCCTCCACCTGCCCAGTGGCAAGGAAGGACCTTTCCTTCAAAAGGAGGAAGGTCACAGTCGGAAGACCGGGGTAGGCCTCGGCGGAGACCCCAAACGTTCACGGGAGGCCAGACACAAGGAGGATTGTCTAATCAGACACCTAGTCCTTTTGGCCGTAAAGGTAATCTGCCTCCCCAGCCAGCTGCCCCGGGGACATACAGTGGGGTGGCGCAAGGGTTTGGGCGTAAATCGCAGTCTAGAAGTAGTTCTATGCAGAGCTCAACTAGGAGCATGCGGCCACCCAGTCCGAAGTGCTCCAAAGGGAGCCAGAGGCTTGAACAAGAGAACCAGGAGCTGAGAAGGCAGCAAGAAGTCTTGATGCGATGGGTCGAAGAGACAGGGATTCCCCTGCCTCCAGAGCTAAACCTCAGCTCCAGTTCGGATACCCAGTCTGGGTATTGGGGTCCCATACGCTCGCAGCGTCAGGAGCAGCAGCGAGGGAGATCAGCATCTTCGCAGCAAGGTGCCAGGGGTAGATCTAGTCAAACGACTAGAACAGGCCCTCCCAAAGGAGTTCCTGAATCTGAAAGAGTCATCATAAGACCTGGCCCTCTCAAGACTGTGCAGCACAGTCCGGCGGAGGACAAACCTCCAGAGCCACTGCCTCCGCCTTCTATACAGAAAGGTGACTGGCTGGAGGAAATCGCCAGAGCCCACGGATTGGAAGACGCCAGTCGGGGGTTTAATCTGGCCTATTTTGGGACCATGATATGGAACCCAGATTTCAGATATTCCTTGGCCAGAAAACTGACTGAGTCAGGCGCCAGCGCCATAAAAATAAAGTCCTTTTGGCAGCAGCTGAAAGCTGATCGGCTGCAGAAGCACACTCAAAATCTACCACCTCCCTCATATGAGCGGAAGATGGTTGATGTGCGGCAGCGGCCAAAGGATGTCGGAGTCAGAAAGCGGTATGAAATCCGCGACTTTATGGTCAATCGAGACAATGACTCCGGAGTGTGCTTGGTCAGATTCGATTGGGCCAACATCCAAGCGGATGTTCGCCGAACTCGAAAAGAAGAGAAACGGGCGAGGTCAACAGACCCCGCTGGCTTTCGAGCTGGCGCACTCGGCACCTCCTCAAGTCAGGAGGAAGGCATGGACACAGATCCACCTCAGGGAGGAGGTGTTCAGGGAGAAATAGATTCGTCTTCTGATGGTCAGCAGACTGGAGGAAGCCAGCAGCAGAATCTGCCGCCTTCGAATCAGGATTCGGACGCATCCGGACAGCCTCCCCCTGGGCTAGAAACTCAGAATCACCCCATGGCGGACATTGCCGAGACAACGCCTCGGACCCAGTACGTGGATCCTGCGCATCAGGCCCCACGTCTGGATCCTGCGCAAGTCTCCCCAGGGGTGCTGACGGTGAGCTCATCGTCTCCGGGAATGGGAGCTCCAATGGGAGGCTCAGGCATGGCTGGACAGCCAAGGCCTCCAGGTCTGGATTCTCAGACCGGAGGCTCAGATGCGAATCTCCGGCCCCCCATAACAGGACAACCCATGCCCCAGCTGCTTCCTTCACAGGCGGCAGCAACGTCAATGGGAACAGCGGTTGCGGTAGGACAACCAGTCCAATATGCACAGCAACCGTTGCAACCGGCAGTCACGGGTCAGCCCCAACAGGCGGTGGGCTATAACTACCCTGTTGGCCAATTGGCGTCAAGCTTTGTTGTGTCGGAATCGACACAAGCACAAGCTGCGCTAACCGGGCAGTTGCATACGCAACAGCCTCAGATCTACATGATCTTTGACCCGACTTGTGGGCAGCAGAAGCCGTATCTTCTCTCCCCGTTGGTTGACGCATCGGGAGCCCCGATAATGCAGCCACTGCCGGGGGCCACTCATGTGACCTGGCCGCCGCAGCCGGCACTGCCTGCCCAATACCCCCCTCCAACGGGAGGAAGTGGACAAGGCCCACCCTGATTTCAGGGCAGGGCCGAAAAGCCGGACGAATCTGTCCGGCTATGAAGAGCTAAGTCCAATTGGACTAGCTGGGGTGAAACGAGTATCACTCGTCGGGAGGGAATCAAGATCGTGAAGCCCGAGTGATACTTGTAGGTATGTACATATTTTTCCGCCTCAGCTCTTCATGTGTACTGTGCAACAACTGTGCGCCCCTCGCCTCCCGGACAAAGATCGCCGCTGGCAGGGAGAACCAAGACTGCCCATCCCGAGGGCAAGACTCTTCAGGCCCCTGCCGTACTCAAGGCGCGTCCAGGCGGAACGCTGGGGAATCCAGCAGCACGTGTAAAGTCGTGGGGTACGTCCAACGGGACGTACCATAGCCCGGCCCTGCGGCCATGAACTGACAGCCGGCAGCCCGCGTTGGAGGCAAAAGGCGGCGCGGCAACTCTAAGACGCCGCGCCGCTTCGCGAGCAAAATCAACTGCGCCCCGCCAGCCTACGCAAGAATCGATCGGCTGGCGGAGGAAAGTCTCACCGCAGGCCCCGAACTCCCGCCAACTTTCAAGGCGGTGATTGGAGGAAGGAGCCGGAAGCCGCAGGGAGGCAAGGCGGAGCCAAGGAGGGCGAGGGGCAGCGGGAGTGATTTATTATTTTTGAATCAGTTGTTGTTGATTTTGTAGTAAAGAGCTGTTGTGCGGAATCTTTTGGATTTTTATTGAGTTTATGATAACGATGGAATCCGCCTCCGAGTGAGGTTCTTCCTTCTCCTCTCTGCCTGAAACACTCGTCTCCGTTGTGCTTGACAGATAATTCGGCCTGCCGGATCGTTCGATCGCGGTCTGTGCAGAGGAACTTCCAGTCAGTCAATGGACTGCCTACGTCCATCGTGCTGTGGTTTCATAGCTGCAGGATGAAAGAGACAGGCGGATAGAACTCGGCGTTAGCTAGCTAGCTCAATCCAGTGAGCAGAAGTGGCTTCCGGCAACGGTAGTTCTTCCCTGTTTACATATTTTATGCTACCACCGGTTCCGAACAGGAATTACAGAGCAGAAATATCCGCCAAACTTTATCATTTCTTTGAAACATTAGCCGACAGGAAAAGGTGATCAGAAGAAACATTACATACTTATGGACAACAAACCGACAACAGCTAAGGGGTAGCTTCCTCACTGGATAACGAAAAGGACGGGGAAATCCCCGGCCCGTCGAGAAAGGACGGGGAAATCCCGGTCCTTTTCGCAGTCCTTTTGGTCGAAAAGGACCGCGGAAACTCCTCCAATAAACCCAACAGACAGAAAAAAACCTGTGCTGTCAATCAACGCCAGTTGTGTTGGGGGCAATAAACGATGGGCGCTGGTCAATGGAAGTGTGTCTCTGTCTTCTCTTTCCTCCCTCGCGCGCCACTAATAAAAGTTAATCCCTTACCTCACATCTTTCCGCCTCCCCTTTTCCTGTACTAAAAACTTTGCCCGCGAAGGTGTAATAAAACGGTCCTTTCCTGACAGAGTAGCCAGCAAAAAGGACGGGGATTTCCCCGTCCCTCACGGGGATTTTGGTTATCCAGTGAGGACGCGGGCCCTAAACGACTCGTTACCAACAGTGACGCCAGTCGCGGTATGTGTTAATTAATACCTCTACGTCTCCTCTCTGCCCACAGTCCACCATCAACACATACGCCGGGTATTGCCCATTATTCGTTCCAAGAATCGTCGTTTTTCGCCCGAACTCTCGATCCACCAATCGATGCAGGTCGCTACTGAAGAGGGGTCGTCGATCCACGAAAACCAATCGATAATGTGGAGAGCCACAGGCCTGCCTTCCCAACCAGGCCTTCAATTTGAATGTTGTCCGATTCTTCTTGGTGGCAGTGTAGGTGGTATGATGGCCCATTCACAACGAACGCTGAACGCCGGCGTTAGCGCAGCGTCAACGCCGAACGCTAACGTCGACGCCAACGCCAACGCAGACGTTAGCGTTCAAACGCAGATGTTAGTTCAACATTATGGAAAGCTATGCAGATCTCTATTTTGCTTTGATAATAACGCCGACATGATAGCAACGTACGTACACGTACGTACATATTTCGACAAGTTTACGATGATTTTTGCTGCAAATTATCTGCGATCGCCAAATCTGCGTTGAACGCTCACATCTGCGTTGGCGTTGATGTCGACGTTAGCGTTCGGCGTTGACGCTGCGCTAACGCCGGCGTTGACGCAGCGTCAAAGTCGGCGTTCAGCGTTCGTTGTGAACGGGCCATGAGGGACGGCGACGGATTTTTCTCCTACGTAGCGCAAGCGGAAGGGTAACGTGGGGAAAAGCGAGGCGAAGCGCTTTGCCGGCGTTTCTTCGCTGAGTTTGGTTTGAAGAAGTAGTTTACCCGTGGCCTCGTTGCGAAGGGTGAAGGAAACCTGAAACATCAAGTTCACGAGTTTACGTACGGGCGCACGGGAAGGAAAAAAGAACACAAAACGGGCGTCGGCAATAAAAACCAACATGTACTGTACGTTTCGAAATGTACGTTTCTGTACCTACCACCCTACAGATCCGTTTCCTACTATTTTCTCTTTCATTTCCTCATACTCGATTTGGCTAATGTTTCAAAGTCTACTAAATACCGAGCGAAAATAATCCACAGTCAATGTGAGAATGGAAAACTCAAAATATTTATTCATCTGACGTCCGTTGAAGCGACTTCAGATGAATATATACTGAAACATTAAATTTCTAAGTTTACCAAGTTTACCTGATGAAAAGCAACAGCGAGTGCGGTCATGCGTTCCACAACGCGTTCAAGGGTCAAATCTGGATCCAAACCTGAATAAGAAAAACAGAAAGTCAAAAAGTCGTAGGGTACCATGGGGTAAACCCAACCATGGGAGAAAATCCGAGCACCTAAAGCTTCAGGGCTGCGTGTCTTAGCAAACAATGGACCGATCGATACAAATATCATACCAATCGATTCCTTGAACGCTCCCTTTCAAATGAGCTGTTTGGTTTATCATTTGCAAAAACAGCAAACTCAAAGAAGCATAGGTGGCCGCCGGGTTTACCCCACACAGTACCCTACACCAAGAATTCATAAAGGCATCATATGCAAATCAGTGCTAAACCTTTGGGTTGATTAGATGGACACTCTTTATGCAATCTTGATCACACGCAGACGCAACACACTACGAGCAACCAAAGCCTGTACCAACATATAACGCAGTTTTGTCGTACCTTTTTCCCGTACCGGCAACCGTGCGAACAAGTCCAGCACAGTCACCGTCGTTCCGGAGCAATTTCGATCTCTGGCAGCTTTCTTGGGCTAGAGAAACAGCAGAAAGAAAGTCGCAAGTAGGACGGTTGGAAAACGTCACGCATGAACTAGTCACATTTATGTTTCAACTGATAAAAACGACACACGGATTCCTAAGCCAAAGCCTACGCACGGAGAGAAGACCGTCATATTGAAGTTCACAGCAGACAGTCGAATCTTTATTCTCAATTTGAAACATTAGCCCGTTCGCTCATACGCTATCGCATTACCAACCATATATGTCCATTTGACGATGCAAAGCAGAGAGTATCACACATTTTAGCGTAGGCCTACCTTTTTTGTTCAAAAATGTACAGATGACTACATTTTTAAGGTCTCAATGCCCTGTTTCGGAGCCAAATTTGAGGCTTCCTCGTAGCCGTTATTTGCAAGATAAAAGTGATCACTTATCATGTAAATATAGAACAACCCTTCCTCTACACGTACACCAAACGGCAGCGCCAAAGCTCTTGTATTCGGCGCAGTACGACACGCCGAAGAACGCCCCAAAAACCACGCGATTTGGGTGTTCCGAAGGAACCACTGGGTATTTTTCAACATGAGCACACCATTCAACGCGTCTTGACGAGAGGAATCGATCGGTACCTGCGGCGCCTCTCTACGTTGCCTCTACGCAAAGTTATCCAAGAAGAACGTGTTTGAAAAAGTTATCGTTTCAATCAAGAATAGCGCCACGGAGAGGCCGTTTCAAGAGGCGCTCTATGGCGCCTCAAAGAGATCGTGTAACAAGCTTTCGATCGATATCTTGATCTCCTCTCAACTCGCTTTCGTTGGCTCAGGAGAGCCTGGACTAAATTTATCCAGAAGTCCATGCATAAACAGTTGTCCCTGCATAGTACGAAGACGAGCGCAGAGAGCGCGACTGGAGCGGAAACAGCGAACGGAAAACAAGCAGACGGATGATCGTATGGTGTCAGGAAGTGAAAACAGCTGGAATTAGATATCACCAGATACTTCACTAGTAGTACAGGAGTCCACGCTCAGAAAAACAGGGCATTGAGACCTTAAGCCTCTAAGCCTAAGCCTAGGTGGTGGGTTCAGTAGGCTACCTTTTGCAAGATTCCATTTTCGAAGCTTTTCGCGAATGTGACCGCTTCGTTCTTTCGTTTACTCTCCACATGCAAGCGTCCGCAAATTTCACCGATGGAAGCCAGTGCTATCCCCTTGTACCCGAACAGGTTACCGGAATCCTTGTGCTTGCTGGTTGCGTACCTTGAATAGAAAGACAGAAAGACACAGCTGTACGTACACACACACATACGCAGTGACATGTGGATACAGGGAAGTAAGGGAAACTTGCTAATGTTTCAAAGAGTTGAATGAATGAATGAAAGTCTTTATTCAACAAGCAGATGAAAAAAGAGAGAACACACCAGTCTATAACAGCACAATGCACTGTAGACTACACAACAATGTACGGATATGTGGACACATAGTACGTACAGCATAGTAGTACCACAGAACAAGCTGTACAGACCTTAGGTGAAGATTTGTCAAACTAACAAGCATAAAAATATGTATAATACAGTGCTATACTAGGCAATAGGCTATAAATAGGCAAAGTTAAAATTTGTAAACCCGGAGGAGCGGCTCAATTTCTGAGTGTTTGCCGAGGGATGCAGAAAAAGAAGCTAGCGAGTTGGAGCGAACCGTACGCACATCAAGCTGATTCCAACAATTTACAATACGGTTGCCATAGAAAAACTTTCTAACATCAAGGTTAGAATTTTTTGCTGCAAGTTTACAACGAGATCCGGCCCTGGTTTTATTTGCATTGACGACAAGAAGATCATTACAATTTACTGCTGTGGCGCCATTCAGAAGTTTGTAACAGAAAGTAAGGTCATGGACCATACGGCGGTATTCTAAGCTATGAAGTCCTAGGAATTTGCACTGCATTTGGTATGAATGAGACACATACGGAAAAGGATGGTTGTAGTTCATAACCCTACATCTGGCACAGACACGTTGAACAAACCGTATTTGTACGCGCTCTAGCCGGCGAATGTCTTTTTTCATAAGTGGGTTCCATACCTGAGGAAAAGTTTCGAGTATAGGCCGCACAAAAATACAGTAAGCACGCACTAGTAAAAAGCAATCTGTGGACGAGAACACTCGAAATAGCTTGCCAACTGCAGTCAATGCTAGATTACTTATGCGGGCACAATGCTCAGAAAACGACAATTTACTGGTCATTATGACGCCTAGATCGCGGACAGATGTTTCATTTTGTAGTACAGCATTGTCAATGAAATAATCGCGTTTCGGATTTTTTTTACCTAAGCTGAGTACGACACATTTGCTAGAGGCTATGCTCATTTGCCACGTTTTAATCCAGCTAGAAATATTTTCTAAGGCTTCAACTAGAGGACTAGGCACATTTATGTCAGAAGAAACAGTAGTATACAGCTTTACATCATCCGCGAATAACTTAGCACTAATGGAATGTGGAAAAAGTAAAAGTAGAGAAAGATCCCTTTGGGACGGTGAGAGTGTTTCCCTGATGTTTGTTGAACAGAAAAGTAAGAAGAATAAGAAGTCATCGGCTAATGTTTCAAAGTGATGCGTCCTTCCATATTTACTCATGCCGCGTTCAGATAAAGCGACGTCGATGTGGGTACTGTACTCAAGGAGCGAGCAAACGAGCGTAACGTCGCGTTGCGCTTTATCTGAACGCCTCATCAATCATGTTCTTTTATGGCATATTTGCATTCACACTGGAAGGAAATACGTTCGGCGCATCCAGGGCTGTCCATCTCCATGCCTTTTGCGCATGTAGTAGACGTAACATGAAATGGATACGCCTATAGTCTGGGCCAGTATTATGAGTTCGCTAATGGCATTCAAGGCTCGATGCGTAAAATACTGTAGATTCACAAATGCGGATTTCTGTCCACGCTTCGTGTACTCCTATTTAGCAGAAGTGCATGCAAGCTACGCAGGACGACTTGACCTTGAGTCCCAAAGCGAACCCTTACCGGCCAGACCATAGCCTAAGCGGCTCGATTTTTCCCACGGCCGGGTTTACCCCATACATGGTACCCTACCCCATACATGTGTTGGTGGGTTTGTGGCTGGTCGTGGCATTACGTACGTTCTGTACATGTACTGTGCGTATCAATAGTGCTACGTATGTACACGATGGCATACTTAGACGTACGTACGGTGCAAGGTGTGATAATGAAGTAGATTGTGATAGGGACAATAGATAAGATAGGAAGATCTCAGAACTAGTTTAGGTTTATGGAGCAGGTGACAGTCTGACGGCCACCTTGCAAGATGTTGGGCAATCCGCGTGATAAGTGACGTGCAATAGCGTCACATCTCGCCACCCAGCTTGCACAGGATTGTGCAATCAGCTGTCGCCTATATAAGAACGGTGCGATTCCAGTAGACAAGATAGCTCTAGTGTCGGGGTGACTGGCGGACCTGACGTTATACGGAAGGCTACGCTACTCGGAAGGCCATGCGTTCAGTAGGCTGTGCAACTTTTCGGGTGTCTACGCCAAATGACGCGAAAGGTGGACGGATGTCATCATCCAATCAACACGCACCACGCTGCCCCTTCGACCAATAGCGCGCGTACCTCAGCTGCGCGCTGTTGAACGTCATTTGTGATCAGCCTATGATCGGGTCTTTCGACCTCGATAAACGAACGAAACTCTTGTTTACTTTACTTCTTGCCTTGTGCTCCGCTCAAAGGCGGTCGTGTGTGTGCGGTGCGGTGTGCCTTTTACTTTCTTGTTTCTTCTGGTCTTATTTCGTATTTATTTCATCATGTTATCTTTTATGTAGTTTTCTCATAAAAGTACAAGTATTTCGTATCACGGACTTGAGAGAATCAGTCAGTCATTCGGGTACAGTCCTCATACTGTTCCATTGGTCTTGCTGGTAAATCTCGTGCTGCAAATCAAACAAACAAACAAAGTTAGTTTACTTATGTTACGTATCTTGTGGTTTTCTATCTTAGTGTTTGTCTAGCCAAAAGCTGTAAACTAGGGTGCTGGCCTACCTACACTGCATGGAGGCCCGTAACCGAGCTTGATTGGCTCATTCTCTCAGGTTTTGTGCTTCAAACTCCTTATTCGGCTGTTTGGGTGTGGGGCCTACCATAGTTTCTTTGTGCTACCGGTAGAGGGCGTTCATATCTGTTGCTCGCCCGTTGTCTTTCGCCATTGGTCAGTAGGTACGTACATCCCTGTTCGTGTTGGCCGCTCGGGTGGGGCCTGTATGTCAGACTGCGGTGTGGCAGCCTTGCTTTGGCTGTCTTATCGTTGGTGGAGAGGCGACGGGCTGCGATTGCGTGGAGAAGAGCGCTATTCTCTGCGTTATTCGAAGACAGAAGCCTCTACTGTTGAAGACGCTGCAAATTGTATCTCAACGACTTTCTATTCCTATTTCTACCTCAACTGTTGGTGGCGTCAAGCACAACGGACTTCGCATCAAACTGGCCGGACGCTTATGCTGTATCATCATACGCATTCTAGCGTTTGGTAAGCAGGATTTTTCTCTTCCAGGAAGTGTAATGTCACTGTGGAAGAATCAGTTGCTGCCGAGCCGAAGCTAAAGTGACGTGTGTATTTATACTACGTGCACTGCGTAGGTACAGTGTATCTAGGGAGAGAAGACAAACCTGTGTTCTACGTATTGAAGCTGCTGTGTGTATGTATGTATAGGCTACGGTGTTCTACGTACGGAAGAGCGTCGGCGTCTTTCTACGGGTAGAAGCACAAGCCTGTTGGTGTGGCGAATCGACGGGGAGGAAGCAGCTACCTCTTCGTGTTCGACGATTGAATACGGACGTGTCTACGTGCCTAGAAGCTCAAGTACTACGTATATACGAATATTCTACGTACAGTACGAACGTTGGGTGTACTCCTTTTCCCTGTTGCGGGTGTTGTGTTGTATCTTCTTGGCTGTGCTTGTAGGTCTTTTATCAAAGATCTGGCAGCAAGCACGGTTGGTTTACACGCCGGGACTGGCATCTACGCGCGAACTTCGTCACCGTTTGGTTATTACCCCTATGGTGGGGAAGGAGAACAAGGAGGGGTTGGACCCCCCCTTCAATCGACTACCGGAGGTGGCGGGAGTAGCGGCGAATGATGAAGATGTACTGGCGTTGGTAGCCAAGTATCCTTCGAAGTATGGCCCAGTGAAGCTCACGCCGCGCAGTGAAGACGAACCAGAACTGGACTATGATCGCCGCGCACAAGAGGCCATGGAACAGCGTCGCTTGGCCCAGGGTGCGGTGGCGGCGAATAGATTGAAGATTTCTGAGAAGCGGGCGTTGGAAGCGGAAGCCAGAGCTAAGAAGGCAGAGAAGAAAGAACACGACACTGCAGCGGCAAAAGAAATAGAAGAGTTGAAGAGACAGTTGGAACAATTGAAGAGTATGAAGGCTACACCATCGACAAGCACCACCGTGGATACTACGCACGTGAAGAGCGAGTTGACACTGCCTTCAGCGGGAGCTACGGGTGGAGAAGTTCCCAAGGTGGAGACAGCTACGGGAGTGAAGACGGAGGAGTTCGCGGAAGAAAGCGACGAAGCGCAGAAGACGCCGGCCATGAGACGGCTAGAGGCGAAAGTAGAAGCGCTTACAGTTACAGTGCATTCGCTACATTCGCTCATTGCTGGATCGGCATCTGGGGAGACGCGGCCACGTTCTGCATCTGTGGGAGCTGCATCGACGAGTGTACACTCCAGTCGAGAAGCCGAAGCGGATGCTGGTGGTAGTGAGCTGGTACCGGTACGTCCGTCTACGAGTTCGGCAGCTGGAACCAGCAATGTACCAGAGGGCGTGGAGTTGTTTCTGGGAGAAGAGGGCATGGCCCGTTATGAGAAACTCCGCGGAATTTCCAGGAAGACGAAAGAGCCGCAGGTGAATAAGCCGAGAAGATGGGATCAATGCGGCGTGACACGGCTGGCTGCCAAGGAATTTTTCACGCAGTTTGAGACTTGGGCAGCAGTCAATCTTCATTTACCGGAAGAATGGGCGACGCAACTCCTTTCGTTTTTCGACGGTACACCGTACATGTGGCTTTGTGCGGAGAAGAATAGACTGGAACTAACCGGCGCATTTACTTACAAGAAACTAAAATCCTACGTTCTTGAAACTTGTACCACTGACACCGATACTAACCAGGCTCAACGTAACTTGGAGAATTTCTGCTGGTTGGATAAGGAGCCTTTTCAGAAGATGACCATTCGACTGCGTATGATGCACGCCATCGCCCATCCTACGATTTCTCAGGAAGTGGCAGACCCGTACATGAAGGTGCAGCTGTTGAATGTTCTTCCTGCAGATTGGCGTACTATTTTGGACAACGAAAAAATGTCGAATAAAGATCAGACCTACGCCCAGTTGGTCGCGCGCTGCCAGGAGATTGCGACGAATCAGCAAGGACTGAAGAAGATGCGAGCGGAAGAGAGACGCCAACGTGAGACGTATGGTGCATCAGTCCGAACCCTGCAGGCCGGCGACGAGGAAGATGAGGGCGAAGAGGAAGAAGATTACGACGAAGATGTCCTGGTGGATGAGTACGGCCAAGTCTACTACAGTGAAGCAGCAGCTCGGCAACTCTACGTGGCGCCCTATGGAGGAAGAGGAGGAGGGCAGTCTTGGCGTAGTGGTTTCCAGCGAAACCGCGGGTACAGCCGAGGCGGATTTCGGGGGAATCGACAGTCACAGAATTACGGCCAGCAAACTCCAACATCAGCGGCCTCTACTTCCACTACTACTACCTCCACAAATGAAAATGCGACGGCTGAAGCGAAGACTGACAAGCCGAAAGACGCAGCGCAGGCAGGATGCTACATCTGCGGCGATGTGCAGCATTTTCAGCGTGACTGTCCTCAGCGTCCACGCGGTACGAATTGGCGGCAGAAGTCGGGTTCGAACAGACGGTTCTTCAGTGGTCGGCGAGGGAACGGCGGATCGCGGGGCGGCGCAAAACCCCAGGCTAAGGGCACCGTGCCTGCATCGTTTTTGAACATTATTCAAGAAGCTCCATCGCTCGGGTGCCGGCGAGCGGCAGACATGGGAGAGGAAGAAGAAGATGAAACTGTTGCACCACCGGGGGCTACAGCAAGCTTACCAGCTTCATTGGTGGCCACTGGAGAGGATAAAGGCAGGAGTTCCCCTCTACCTGTGCAAATGTCTGCGAATGAACAGGGCGCAGTGGCGCCATCTGGTCCATGCATCACGGATCACTTCACGGTGTGTGGATTGCAGATTGAAGGTATCATCGACACGGGGGCAGGTACGTCGGTGATTGGTCGATGCGTCATCAACGAGTTATTGGAGAAGGGCCTGTTGACAGAAGAGGAACTGAAGCTGCGTTCGGTGCCGTTCAGCCGCCGTATGGTTGGGGCGAATGGAGTGCCGATAACTGGCTACAAATGGCAGGTGGCGCTGCCTTTCTCTAGAAGAAGACAGAAGAGAAAGATGACGGAGTTGGTAGCTGTGATCGACGACAATCCGCACTCGAATCTTCGCCTACTGCTAGGTACCCCTACGATTACTACAATGAATTATCGCCTACTCGACGACAATGGTGTGGATTTGTTCCGCAACGCCAAGCATCTACGACCACCCGGCTTTCAGTTGGGAGTTGGAGAAGCATGGGATGTCGCTGGAGGCGGACTGGCAGAATGGTGGGGATGGGTGGAGCAACGGGCTGCCACCGCAGGCTACAGTGCTCAACCATCCAAGACAGCTACATCTACGACTACTAGACCAACGAGGGGAGAAGCACTTTGTCTGCTGGGTGTGGAAGAGCCGGTACATACAGCTCCGCCAAAGAAGGTTGAAGCGCCTCAGACCTACTACAATGTGCAATTGTTGGCTGGTTCACAGAAGGTTCCTGCTCTGTCGGCGAGGACGCTGATTGCTCGTTTGGTGCCTTGCTCTGAAGATGGTACAATTCTGGCCCAGGATCCTGCGGCGGCAATGGACAAGGAAGTCATGCTGCGTCATTTACTGATGGTGAACGAGGAAGAATTGCTACAGAAGGGATTGGGCGTGGAATCTGGGATCATCGAGCGTGACGGCCATAATCGACTACTGTCCATCACCGTGCACAATTTCACTTCATGGCCGAAGACGGCGAAGAGACGTGTGAAACTGGGACGTTTGGTACCTGTGGATACCTACGACTATCACTACGTTTCGAACAAAGCGCCAAAGAAGCCAAAGAAAGAAGAGACGACCTCAGCGTCTGTGAATACTGTAGCGTCATCTACGAGTGAAGCAAAAGACGGCAAACCGCAGAAAGAAAGCTCCAATTCTACAGCAGTGCGGGCGTTTGCTATTCAACCACCGTTGACAGCCGAACGCAAGCAGAAGCTGGAAGAAATGTTCAAGAGAGAAGCCTGGGTTGAAATCACGGAGCAGCAGAAGGATGAAGCTATGGCTTTTCTGCTAAAGAAGCATGTGGGTTTCGCCGTAGAAGAAGAAGAACTTGGAGTGGCTGAAGGAGTGGTTCATCATATCGACACTGGCTCGCATCCGCCGATTGCGCAGAAGTCGAGGCGTGTACCCTTCCACGATCTACCGGATCTCAGCGCCAAAATACAGCAACTACTGGACATGGGCGTGATTGTACACAGCGACAGCCCGTGGGCTTCACCCTTGGTGTTGGTGAGGAAGAAAGGAACTGGTGAGCTGAGAGTCTGCGTGGATTTCACCAGGGTGAATACAGCGAGTGAACACTCCAGATCAGCCTACCCCCTCCCTCATTGTATGCAGTTACTGGATGCGGCGGCAGGCAATGGAGCCAGAATTTTCTCCAGTTTGGATCTACGCAGTGGTTATTACCAGATTGCGATGGACCCGAAATCAATGGCGAAGACTGCGTTTATCTGTCCTTTTGGCAACTTTGCTTTCACCAAAATGCCATTCGGTTTGCACTCTGCTCCAGCTACTTTTCAACGCTTGATCAACCAAGTCTTGACGGGCATGGATCTGAAATACGGCGTGGGAAAAGTTTGTGGCTACATTGACGATCTACTAATTTCTACGGAGACGTATGAAGAGCACATGATGATCATGGAAGATCTGTTTCAACGTTTGGAAGCTGTGGGTCTGAAGATGCATCCTAAGAAGTGCAATTTCTTTCGTGCGGAAGTTCCATACCTGGGATTTATACTCACGAAGGATGGCTTGAAGATGGACTCAGAGAAGCTGACTTCCGTGGATAACTTCCCGCAACCCAAGACTCCTACGCAATTGAAGAGTTTTCTGGGCCTCTGCAGCTACTATCGACGCTTTGTGCGCGGATTCTCTACGATTGCGAAGCCTCTCTTTGACTCACTGAAAGGCAAGCCTCAACGGTTGAAATGGAATGCAGTGCTGGACACGGCATTCAATGGTCTCAAAGATGCTCTTCTGCGTCAGAAGGATGGAGTGATGAGAGCACCGATTCCGCATCAAGAATTTGTGGTGGAAATAGACGCGTCTCTGGATGGACTCGGCGCAGTGTTATCTCAATATCATCCGTCATCTGTGGTGCATCAACATGCACAAGATACAGAAGATGGACAGCCGCAATTGAAGATTCGGGCGAAGGATCAACTGGCGCGTCCTGGTTTCAACCTGCATCCAGTGGCGTTTGCAAGTCGATGTGTGAGAGACAGTGAAACAACGAAGCATGCCAACGAGCTGGAATTCCTGGCTGTGAAGTACGCACTGGAGACGTTCAAGCCGTACATTTACGGGGCGAAGATCATCATCTTTACCGATTCCGCTACTGTACGGTCTTGGATAATGTCAGACAAGGAGCTGCCGAATCGAGTACTTCAACGTTGGAAAGAGAAGATTCAGGGCTTTGGCATCTCTGGTGTGGAACACAGGAAAGGAGCGACCAACAAAGCGGCGGACGCCCTCTCCAGGTATCCAGTCCGTTTGCTGGTGGATGACGACGAGTGGAAGAATATCGTACGCACTGCACAGCGGAAAGATAGACAGTGGAAGCATGTCATCGCATGGTTGGAAGCGCAAGAACAACAGAAGACAGTGAAGGTGCCACCTGCTATCACTTCGTGGTTGAAGGCGCATGGCAGGTTTGTGACGATGATGGACGGCATGTTGTACTACACAGAAGATCAGCAGAATCTGCGTATCTGCGTTCCCTGGAGTCTACGGCAAGACATGCTGTTGCGCACTCACTGCCATTTCTTCGGCGGCCATCTGGGAAGCAAGAAGCTGTTGGCCAAGTTGCGACATTCCTACTATTGGGATCACATGCGCTCTACGGTTGAACATTTCGTCAAGTCATGTGCACGCTGCGCTGTGAGTTGTGGGCAAGGACGACGTATTACACCGCCTATGAAGCCTGTGCCTGTACCAGAGCATCCAATGGACCTCGTCACCTCCGACATACTGGAACTACCACCTACGTTCAATGGGAATCGCTACGTACTCACTGTCACTGACGTGTTGACCGGATTCATCATGGCGGAGTCAATGCCAGATCAGAAGGCGGTTACGGTAGCGAAAGCGTTCCTTAAGGCCACCACCAAAGTGGGCCTACCTAAGCGAGTGCTTACAGATCAGGGTGTCCAGTACAAGTCCAACGTGATGAAAGAAGTCTGTGCCCTGCTACAGATTGAACAACTTTTCACTACTACCTACCATCCACAGGCCGACGGGCAGTCCGAACGCTCCAATAAGACCATCGTGGAAATGCTACGCAAGTCTACGATCAAGGGTGGACCAGACTGGGATGAAATTTTGGACCTGGTGGTGGCCGCCTACAATAACATGGAGCATGCAAGAACAGGAGAAGTTCCGTTCAAGGCGATGTTTGGACGCGACGGAAACCTACCCACTGGAAATCCTTTCACAGCTGCGGCATCCCTGTACAATGTGGAATTGGACAACTATTCAGCGGATTTTGAAGTGTACATGGCGAACATCTGGAAGGAGATACAGTATACCGGCGAGCAGAACAAAATCAAGCAGAAGGCGGATTACGACAGGAAGGCCAAGCCGAATCCCTTCAAGGTTGGCGATAGAGTGTGGATTCACGCCATGGACATTCATCGCAACAAGCTAGCGAAGCAGTATAAAGGCCCAGCTATCATCATCGCCTTCGACGAGCCGAATGCTGTGGTGGAGTTTCAATGCTCCAAGGGAAGAAAATCAGTGCAACAAACTCATCATCTGGACAAACTCTCCATGTGCAATGAGGAGGTGCCAGTTGGAATGGAGCCCTTTTTGGGACCGAAACAGGCGAAGATTCCGGATCCTTGTCTGCCGTCTACACCGGAAGCACATCCGAAATCTGGCAACACTACTCCACTACTAGTGGACGTCCCCCTGGGGCAGCAGCCAACGCTACCGTCAATACAGAGGGATACTACCCCTAGTAGCAACACACCTCCCATTCCACAGGAAGTACTGAAGCCGATGGTGACACGCAAGAAGTCTGCGGCGCCCTCTAGCGGCCAATTGAAGAAACACCCGGTTTCGGCGAGTCCAAAGAAGCAGAAAGCGGCGTCCCCGAAACAACGGCCAATGCCTTCCTTCATGTATGTGGATACGAACATCCCGGAAGCAGAAGGGTGGAAATGTCCTCCCAACGCGCGTGGTGGTCGCGACATGCAAGGAGAAGGTGGTCCCTGTTCTCTTCTGAGCTACTACAAGGCGAAGCAGGAAGACTGGTTGCGAAAAGGGGAAGAAGAAAAGAAGAACAGACAGGCACCAGCCACAGCCTCTACATCAGTGATAAGACAGTCGAAGCACGGTCACAATTTGCGTGCTCGCAATACCTTGCGTCCTCCTGCGCGATTTGTGACCCGAGCGGATGGTTCTGTGGCGCGTCTTTTCCCTGTGCCTAAGTCTACGTCATCTGCGTTTTTGTCTCCTTTGTTGCACGCGAAGCGTTTAGCGCGACAAGCTACGAGGGTGAAATGTGTACCTACCTCCTATCACGCGCGCACTCTGTCTCCTTTGCATTCCGCCTCTGCCTCTACGTGTTATCCACGTCGTGCTTTTACCGTACCTACCAGTTTCACCGACCCCTCGCCTTTTGTCTCACATTCTACGTGTTCCACGAATCAATCTGTGAATAACGTGCTTTATGTGTCTGACTGTTGCAGGAACGTCGACGTTACTGGTGCTACTTCGGGAATCTCCACGGGTGCGGTACGGGTGCTAATCGACGCGGGTGAAGCAAATTCCAGCTCATCTACGATCTCGATGGCGGAAGCGGGTGAAGATGCTCAAATGGTGGGAGAAGAAGAGATGGCGGAGGCGGAAGCGTCTACCTCTGCTATGGATATGTCTACCTCAGCGGATGCGGATTCTTCAGCTGCCAGGGCGTCTACCTCATCCTCTACGTTCCAATTGCCCCCGCCTCCCCCGGTGCAACACACTCTCCGCAAACATCAAGAAGACGAAGACACGGTGATGCAGGAGCGCGCGTCGCCACCGCCTCCCCCTCCTCCGCCTAAGCCGCAGGCCCCAGTGGGTCCGCATTGGCTAGATGGAGGACAGGCGGAGTCTGAGGAGAAGAAAGAAGAGAAGAGACAGTGGGCGGCGGCGTACGTGGCGGCTGTGTATCATCTGAAGATGCAGCTGACTCCGGATGTGGAAGCAGTATTGGGCCGCGTGTTGGAAGCAGGACAACAACTGCCGGCATTGGTGCCTCCTTCGCTGCTCATCCCTCCTCAGCTGCGCGAGTTGAGTGGGAAGCATCCGCATCCCAAAGTCACAAAGGCGAAAGAGCGTTTGGTGGCCTCGCGCTTTCATCGTTGGTGCTATCTCGTCATGCCGCAGTATCTGGTGCTCAACGAGTCGGATCTGGAGAAGCAGTGGTACAACATGTACTTGCGACATGGGGCCCCGCGATTGCTGAACATTTACGAAGACATCGCTGTGAAGCATATCGCCACGCTGCGCGCAGGAAAAGATCCGACCAGCACGACGCCCACGAAGCTCAACGCTGCGGATGTGATGGCCACGCCGCCGTTTGATGTGGATTTTGAAGACCTTCCCTACACCGGCAACCCGTTTGTAGAAGGCCTGGGTTCACAGAAGATGGCAGAGTTGGCTTGCGACGTGCATGCGGTGCCGGACACGTCTATGTTCAGCTGTGAAATTGGGGCGCTGGGCATTCCGCATTTTGCCATCGACACCACCAGCTACTTCGACGAGACGGAACGCGCCATGATCTTCACAGCGGCTCACGACATTCTCACACCAGAAGCGTGGGAGTGCAGGATGAAGATTCTGGCCAGACTACTCATGAAATATCCGAATGCGCGTCAGTCGAAGAACTACCTGCACTTGGACACCATCGAGAAGCCGGCGTTGGAAGCTTTGCTGCCGAATGAGAAGGCTCAGCACTGGTTCTTCACACAGCTCCACATGCTGGTGCATCGCACCTACCGGATGCAAATCGGCGCAGCTGCGGCAGCTGTGGCTTTCCAGTTTGTGAAGACCGGATACCGCTACCAGATGCTGCACAGGGCGTGGGTGCCTCAACACGTCGACGTCAGAAGTGAACGAGCGCGGCCGTTGAAAGAACTGGTGGCCGTGAAGAGACTGGATTTCTTGCGAAGACTGGCAGACGTTCTACGTTTGAAGGTGGCAGTGCGCGACGACGAGACAGTGTTCTTTCCGCTGCTTCTGGTGCCAAGGGGAGATCAAATCCCGGAGAGAGGCGTGAACACCTACGTTCTGGCATTGGCGGCGGAAGACTGGGCGAAGGAACGAGAGAAGACAGTGGTACAGCAGTTCGCTTCGGACGGCCAGCCAGCGCTGGTAGTACCGCGAAGTGAACAGGCGGTCTACACGATCTTCGGCCAAGAATGCCCAGAAGAACACATCCAAGAAATGGAAGACCCTCTACCTATTCCACCTCATCATGAAGACGGCGATGGTCCGGATGTGTTGGCGAGACGCTACGCTTGGGAGATGCAATTCGCGGCCTTGTTAGAGCGATATCTCGCTTTAAAGGTCTTGGCCGCGAAACAGGACTGGGCGCTGAGCAAGACAGCGTGCAACGAATTCGCCATGGCTCACTTCGCGCTGGGCTCTTTTCTTGTTCGCTTCAACGTACCGAAGAACTACCCGTTTCGCGAATTCTTGCAGTGCACGGAAGACTTTGAGAAGTTCCGGGACTTTGCAGCGCGACGTCTGATCATCCCGACGGGCACCATCTACATGGAAGATCAGCTGTACGAACAAGGGGACGACGGAGCGCCAGAACTCACGGAAGAAATTCCATTGGCTGAGTGCATTCCAATGCCACCGCATCTCTCAGACACCGACCACACCGTAGCGGAAGAAATGGAATGGGTGGCGCCACCGCGCGATGATGAGTGGGATGAAGAACCTATCGGCGACGAACAGGAAGAAGTGGACGGCCTGAAAGAGGAGGCGAAGAAGCACCGGCTTGGTTTGCAGTACATCCACCGCAAACACTACTACTCTGCGTCTATCCGCGAGCCGAACGACACCACTCTCTTCGTCTCTGCAGCAACCTCCACGGAACATCGGGAGCGCGATGTGGATCTGTCTGGCTCATTCGCGCGTGCTCAATTGCAGCGAGCTCGACTTCTACGAGGTGAAGCGAAGTTGCTGGATGCGCGCTGGTTGCTGCAACACTTCAAGCCGCCATTGCTGAGTGTGATGAGAATTCCGGCCAAGCTGACATGCGACGCCATGCGCACGCACTGGTTTCTAGCTCTGCATCGACGTCTACGTGCGGGGGCTGTGAACATGGACAACTTCCAGGGCTTCGTGGAGGCGGAAACAGTGTCGACGTACCACACCAGAATTGGCGACGACGGGAAGCCTATCTTCTCCAATTTTTCTGATGATGAGCTGCTGCGTCACACTATTCCAATGGTGTATGCTCCGTTCAAGATCATGGTCCAGACGGGAGTCAGATTCCAGCAACCCCTCTTCATCTACAAAGTGGAGAGTCGCGGCGATCTGGCGAGGGCCCTATCGGAGCTCTATTCCGCCGAGCGCAGCAAACCACCGGGTGAGAAGAGCCATTTCTTCTTCGACGCTGAATTCGACCTGCTGCACAATCGAGATCTCGTCGGCCCAATTCCGAAGCTGGATGAGTCATCGATACCCCGTACTGCGATGGGAAACTTGCTCATGGAGGCGACTGGAGCGTCGAAAGCAGCGGCGGCAGTTGGCGAAGCGATGGCAAGAGGAATGCTGGGAGCGACTCAACTGGGCTACGTACCGTCTACGTTGAATCGACGCAGGAAGAAGGATGGTGCGGCGGTGAAGACCTCCTATGTGGTCAGCTTCCAGATCACCCATCGCCAGGGGCCATGCTACTTTTTCGATATGCGCAAGCTCTGCCGTCCAGTGGTGGAACAGGATGGAAGCTTTGCTCGCTGGGGAGTTTGGCCAGAACTGAAGGCGTTCCTGATGGACACCAAGAATGTCTTCTGGAACTTCAACGCGGACTCTGACATCAATGCGACCTACTGGAGCTTCGGTTTCAAGCCGCGTATCTTCGGGTTGGATAGCGCGATGTTGAAGATGTTTCCGGAATTCGGCAGGAGAGGCTTGGGCACGAACAACCTCAACCTGAAGAAGTGTATCAGCATGCTGCTCTGCGACCAAGCCGGTCATCTTTTTCCACGCTCTGGCGACAATCCCATCCCCTGGTTGCCAGATTTCTGGATGTCGTTCAAGGAGTACATCGACAGGGGCACGTTGCGCAGTTGCTTGCCACCGTGGGCATTGAGCGCAATGACGCGGGATCTCCCCAATCTGTTCTCTGAAAGATCGGCGTCTGATTCTACGGTGCAGTACTCCTGCAGGGATGCGTTGGCGACTATGCTGGTGGCGGTGTACGCTTGCTTGTCAGCACAGGTAGCGAAACATCTGCCAAAGGACGAGGGAGTGCGTCTGCTCTGCGAATTCAAGCGCCGCCTGATGTCTGACTTCTCCACTCCAATGGTCTCCAAGTTCTACGACCTGGATGCAACAGAAGACGACATCTTCTACGAGTGTCGACAGCGAGTGGCGACATTGATGGAGCGGTTCGTGGGGGACAACAAGGTGCAGACGATTCGACGCGGGAAGCTTACGAACCTCGACCCTCGGCTGGAGTTGATCAACGAGTACGAAGCAGCCTACGGGGCCTGGCAGCGCTACTTGTCCAACATGAACAACATCCCCGCGCTCACCCGCGCTCAGCACGCGCACAACTTCCACATCTTCTTCTCCCACTGCTTCATCAACTATCACGCGCCGCCGGCGGGCTCAGCAATGCCAGGAGCAGCGGTGTCTGGCCTTCTTGCGCAGAGAATCGGCGACATTCGTTTCCAGGCCGACATGCAAGCAGCGGCAGCGCTCAAACACAACGTGGAGCTGCGCAATCTGCGGGAGAAAGGAATCATGTTCGACGACTCGGAAGCGTGGACGAAAAATGTGACGGACGTGGAGCGCTCGAGGCTGATTGGACAGCGTCTTCCCCCTGCGCATTTGAACATCTTGATGCGTACGGTGGTGGCGGAGAAGGTGGAGAAGATCAGAAAGGCGAAGTTTGTGACTGTCGTCCCGCCGCGATCTGCCATCACAGCGGAGGTGATTGAAGCTGAAGTGGAGAAGGTTGCGAAGCGGTTGGAGAAGAAGGGCAAACGGCTGGGCGAAGATTCGGCGTCCGACCAACCGTCCTCCAGTCAGCAGCGTCCCCCGCGTTCTCGCTCTCCATCGAGGGCGGGCCGCGAGCGGGGGACGGACAGAAGCAGAAGCCGCGACAGTCGAAAGAAGGGGAAAGAGCATTCAGACGACCACGGGAAGCATCGCCGCTCTCATCCACATCGGCAACGCACTCCGAGTCCAGATGGAGATGGGAAGAGTCCGGCACGCAAGAAAATATCCGGAAGCAGTAGCCATCGTACGGGCTCTACGTCATCGAAGTCCCACCATCAACCACAGCACTCGTCTGGTACATCTCAGCAGGGAAAAAGTGCGGCAGTGACCCCATCTCAGACATCGGCAGCCCTGTCCTCCCAACCACATCTCGCAGTCGCCCCCACTCCCATTCCGCAGTCCAAGTTCCAACAGTCAGCGGATGCCATGCAGGGAGTCAACATCACCCTTCTCAAGAATATCGCCTTGAAGCTGAAGCTGACGACGGATGAAGAACAGAGAATCTTTCCAGAGTTCGTCCCGGTAGATGGACCATCGCGCATCTCTTTGACCGTGGCGCCTCTCACGTCTTTGCAGTTGCCAGACAAGAGGGAGATCCAGGAGGCATTCTATCGTGATCGTCCGGTGGTGATTGTGGCAACGCCGTTGGGGTATCCAGAGCGGAAGCATGCCATCTACGCCTCACTGGAGAAGAAGACCAATCTGCCGCAGTCAGCGCTGTCCCAGATGAGAGAAGTCTTGGAGCAGCATCGCAAGATGACGTCTCTGGACTCCTATCACTATGGCAGATACGCCCACTCCATGTCCCACAACGTCCAGCAGGCTCCGGAATTCATCGACTATCCCGCAAATGGCGTCATCCGCTATCACGAGTGTCCGCCGGAGGTGGTCCTTGCCCTGCGCGAGCGAAGAATGTGGCCAACCTTCACGCTGACGGCCACGGAAGACAAGAGCATCCACGGCACTCCAGACGCACCTGAGGGCTGGCTTCGAACCTGGGTGCACAACGGCAAGACGGGAGAATACTGGCTGTCGGACCGCACCGTGGACCAAGATCTGCCAGCGGCGCTCGTACTGGTCCGTTGTGAGCCATGCAGTCCAGAGGAAGTTCAGCGCAGACAGCGTTTCTACTGGGAGCAGGCAGCCGCAGCCTTGAAACTGTGTGATGAGGAACAGAGAGCCGTGGAGCAGTCCATCGCACAGCTGGCGGAGTATGTGGCTGACAATTCAAGCCGCATGGATACTTCGCAGGCCACTGATCAGCAGCCATCCGTGCCGCTGTTGGGCTCTGTACTGAAGATGCCGCGTCCCAGACCCACCTGGCCGCCTCGGGGAGCAGGACCGGATCTGGCGTCAGATTCTGACTAACCTTCACCACTTCCATCATCATCTTCACACTTATATCTTCTTTCTCTATCTTCTATCTTCTATCCAGCTGTTCGTTTCCTGTGTTTCCGGTACGTGTTTTTCTACATCGTCGACGCCCACTTTCTTCGTCCTGAAAAAACATCATGCACCAGTAACATGTTTCCTGTTCATCAACATCACTTGCAGTCACTTTTTCTTCACTTTTCCG
>JASAMW010005040.1:0-18565 GCA_030247985.1 Epsilonema sp. ZAB3_2
TGCTCATGCCTATAAGTTTAGCGACACGTCATACTCAGAACTAACCCTGTTTTGACCGCGCATGGCGCCCAATGCCGAAACACGCATTATGTCCCATGTATAGCCCCCCCCCCCCCAGTGCCTCATCAGACCCCTCATTTTCAGAGCTGGGCTATACACCCAAAATGTGTACGTGCGCTGGGAGTGTCAGCCAGAATCCCACGGAGCCCCACGTATATGTGTGCATCTCACAGCTATTCACTATATGCAATAGAACCGCGCAGGGAAGCCCCTCTGATAACCTGGGATTTTCAGTGCAACTGTTGATCGGTAGTCGACGCGAAGGTCGGCGCGGAAGAGCAAACGAGCAAGAAAGACGACCGCGCCGACCTTCGCGTCGACTACTGATTTAATATTGCACTGAAAATCAAGGCTCAACTCCTCCCGGGATTCAAAGTTTCCGACGCCAACCGGTTGCACAACCGACGCCAACCGACATATGGAGCAGTTGTACAGCAGACGTCAACCGACACAGAGCGGTTGCGTACCGACGCCAACTTGCAAAAAGAAAAGGAAAAGAAAAGAAGAAAGAAAGTGCAGGACAGTGTTGCAGGACAGCGAGGATGATTCTTTATTCACTTCAATTCAATTCAGCAAGAAATATTCCTGCACTTTCTTTCTTATTTTCTTTCCTTTCTTTAACCGCGAAGAAAAGAAGGAAGAAAAGAAGAAAGAAAGTCGCAGGACAGTGTTGCAGGACAGTGCAGGACGTTATTCTTTATTCACTTCAATTCATATTCAGCATAGAAATATTTCCTGCACTTTCTTTTTTCTTAATTTTCTTTCCTTTTTCTTTCTTCGCGGTTGGCGTCGGTTGCGCAACCGCTATATGTCGGTTGACGTCTGTTGTACAACTGCTCCATATGTCGGTTGGCGTTGGTTGCGCAACCGGTTGGTGTTTGGAGAACTTTGAATCCCGGGAGGAGTTATTCTTAGCAGGGGTCGCCTCGCGACCAGCACTAGTGGGCTACACACGTGGTGAGTAACTCAGGGCGAGGGGTTCCCCGTAATGTATGGCGATGAAGCATAGAGGTGAACGACTGTGGAGTTTCAAACTCACCGTCGTGTGAACACATGCGAGAAAAATTTTAGGCGGGGGGAGACGCACCACAAAAAATCAAACTTGAAATCCAACCCGCCGCGAGTTCTCACGAAGCACGCGTGTAGGCCCCCCTACTGGCCACCATTGCACTTGGCGGAGACCCGGCCACAACAGGTTCGCCATGGCATTCAAGGCGATGTGACAATTCAGCAACTGCGATTTCTGTCCAATTCCTACTTAGGTATAAAATAGCTAAACTAAATAATATCCCCATAGCGAACTTTTCCTCTGGCCAGACTCTAGGTAGTAACCAACCACTTACCTTATTCACGATCCATATTGCCGCAGTGAGTAGACCGAAGTCTCCCATCCTTCTCCCCGGAAGCCCGGCGGCCACAGCTCAGCGGCGGACGCATGATCGGAGCCATATCTTCACGTCGAAATCTGCCTTACGACGAGCCTCAGAAAAAACAAGAGTATCACACAAACTGAAGCATCACCTCCAATTATTCCCCACCCAAATCAACGAAATTTCGGCTGATCCACAATTTGCACGTACTTGTACATTTTGGCAGGCAGGGTTTTTACCAAAGCTCTCGGCTGTGAGAAATAAGGAAGAAACAGAGGCAAATGAGTAGGCCTTTTGCTACTGTTTTGAATGATGGGGTAATATCGTTAGGTTGGGTTGGTCCCGCGAGGAGGTCCAGGGGTTTGGGCACATGGTGGACAATCTTCCTTCTCGATTCCATCATTCAGGTGATTGTGTACGTACACCAAGCCATGGAAACACAAGCTAAAAGCTCGGCGGTAAAAAAGAGTACTCTATTAAACTTTAGATGCGATTGGGGGCGGTAAAATGTACCTTTGGCCGGAATTTGAGCCAGTAGAGCCGGTAGGGGGCAGGTACCTTCGACACCACTAAACACAAGTCGAGCGAATGCAGCGCGCTCAATTCCCTGATGCGGACCGGGCCTCTTAGCCAGGGGACCCTTTTGGTTTCTACTGGCAGGCCTGTCGGGTGAGTGTAGTTCCCGAGAGGTCCGGCGGGATGAAAATCGCGTCCAGGCCGGCGACACAGCTGCGCGTCCTCCGCTCAAAGCCGCTCCAGAAAGCCAGGGTGCTCTGCCGGGAATTGCGCAGGGAGGACCCCTCCTGCAGGCGAACGCGCCGTGGTTGGCAAAAGGCAAATTGCTGTAAATTGATCACAATCCAAATAAGGATTCAAAGGGGGGGGATCTGGCGGGAAAGTTTGACGGGACAAATTTCGAATTTTTAGTTTGAGAAGACTACTCATAATCGCATCCTCTTTCGATCTAACTGGAGCCCCGATTTGTCGTGAGGCGGCGCCCCAGTTAGAAAGCTCGAACAACGGCCAGTGTTGCCGAACCCCTCCTTTCCTAACCCCGGGCGCCGCCTCACAGAGGCAAAATCACTCCAAACAGAATATGGGGTTAGATCGAAAGTAGGGTGGAATTTTACATAGGATAGCACCTTATCTCAAAAAAAGAAATTCGCCCTTCCGTACTTGCCAAATTCCCCCCTTTAAAGGAAATAAAGCACGCCCGCCCTAAAAAGGATTTTTTAAGGATATAAAGGTATCTCTGTACGAAGCCTGCACATACCCCCAAAAAACTGACATTGGCAAATAATTGTTTTACCTAACTTTGTCGTCAGTTTGTCACGCCATATATGCCTTGTCGTTTTTGTATTAGTCGTCGACGGTTTGTTGACGCAACGGACAACAAAACGACAACAACACCCATTCATACATTCTTCGTTCACAAACCGACAAATATTGAGCGACTTGTTGTTGCCAAATATGAATGTGACGCGGGATGCGTTACAAAAAAACTGATTGCAGTTCCGGGACGGCCAATTCGCTAATGGCATTCAAGGCGCGTTGCGTAAAATAGATTCACAAATGCGGATTTTTGTCCGTGCTGCGTGTACTCCTATTCAGCATAAGTACATGCAAACTACGCAGGACGACTTGAGTGCCATAGCCAACTCTCTCTGGCCACACTATGTGGTACCCTACGTTATTCACTGGTTTCGTTTTTGTTTTTCAGCTGGATGAAGAGTCGGAAATGGAACGCGAAGTGATGAGTGAAATCCGCAGGTGCAAGGAGAGCCTGAGCCAGATCTGTCGCGAATTGGCCGTCCCGGAACTCGATGTAAGTTTTTTATTTAACACATACCGCGACCTGGCGTCATTGTTGGCAACAACAAGTCGCTCAACTGTTGTCGGTTTGTGAACGAAGAATGTATGAATGGGTGTTGTTGTCGGTTTGTTGTCCGTTCGTCAACAAACCGTCAACAAACTGACACAAAACGACAACATCCATATATGCGTACGTCGTCAACAAACTGACGACAAACCGGCAACAGCTGAACAATTTGTTGCCAAGAATGTCGGCTTTTCGGGGTATGTGCAGGGTTCGTACAGAGATCCTTTATATCCTTAAAAAATCCTTTTTTAGGGCGGGCATCCTTTATTTCCTTTAAAGGGGGGAACTGGCGGGAATTTAGTACGGGAAGGGCAAATTTCTTTTTTTTTGAGAATTGAGGTGCCTATCCTATGTAAAATTCCACCCTCTTTCGATCTAACCCCATATTCTGGAGCCGATTTTGCCTCTGTGAGGCGGCGCCCCAGTTAGGAAGGAGATTTCGCAACACTGGCCTGTTTCGAGCTTTCTAACTGGGGCGCCGCCTCACAGAGGCAAAATCGGCTCCAGAACAGGGGGTTAGATCGAAAGAGGATGCGATTTTACATAGGTAGGTTCTCTCAAAAGTTAAAAATTCGAAATTTGCCTCCCCATACAAACTTTCCCGCCAGATCCCCCCTTTGAATATCCTTTATTTGGATTGTGATCAATTTACGGCCAAATTTGCCTGCTTTCAGCTGCCAACCACCAGCGCCATTCGCCTGCAGGAATTCCTGCGCAAGAATCTGGCAGAGCTGACGAAGGAGCGCAAGCGACGCCTGGCACTACTGGAGCAGTTTAAGACGGAGGACGCGCAGCTGTGTCGCCGCCTGGACACGGAGACCTACTTCATCCCGCCGGACGTTACCTGCCCCTCGGAACTACACCTCACCGAGATCGCGCTGCACGTGGACCAGCTGAAAGAACTGCTGGTAAGGGCCCATTCACATAGGAGAAGTAAGAGTTTGCACGCGTGCGCTCGCTCGACTTGTGTTTAGTGGTGTCAAAAAGTAAATTTACCTTGCCTTCTACCGGGTACTACTGGCTCAAATTTCGCCAAAGGTACTGTACTTTTTACCGCCGATGGCCATGCTAAAGTTTAATAGAGTACTTCTTACCGCCAACTCAGCTTGTGTTTCCATGGCTTGGTGTACGTACGCCGATCGCGTTTTCTTTCCAATGTGAATGGATGCGTAAGATGGAATCGAGAAGGAAGATTGTCACATGTGCCAGGGAATCGAACCCTGGACCTCTCGCGGGACAAAGCGCCAACCCTAACGATATTACCCCATCATTCAAAACAGTAGCAAAAGGCCTACTATTTGCCTCTGTTTCTTCCTTCTTATTCACAGCCAACAACCTTGGTTAAAGCCCCTCCCCACCACGCTATCCAATGTACAAGTACATAGATATTGGATAGCAGCAAGCGAAACCGTCATTCGATTTGGGTGAATCCGTGAAGGTGATGTTTCACTTGTGATACTCTTGTTTTTTCTCAGGCTCGTCGTAAGGCAGATTTCGACGTGAAGAGGCGCCGTATCACTTCGATCATGCGTCGCATTGAGCTGCTGGCCACCACGGACTTCCAGAAGGATGTGCTGAGTAGTCGGAGCGAAGAGAACTTCGTCTACTCGTCCGGCAATATGGAGAAGCTGACTCAGTTGGTGAATGAGGTAAGTGGTTGGTTACTACTAGAGTCTGGCCAGAGGAAAGAGTTCGCTATGGGACTCAAGTCGTCCTGTGTATTTAGTTTAGTTTGCTTGTACTTCTGCTAAGTAGGAGTAGGCGAAGCACGGACAGAAATCCGCAGTTGTGAATCTAGTTTGCACAGTGCGCCTTGAATGCCATGGCGAACTCTTGCTGGCCAGACTATCCACCATGCAATAATAGCCAGTAGTGGGCTACACACGTGTTGAGTAAACTCACGGCGAGTTGAACTTCGAGTTTGATTTTTTGTGTAGAGCATCCTCCCTTGCTCCCAAGCGCAAAATTTTTCTCATGTGTTCACACGACGGTGAGTTTGAAACTCACGGTGATTTCACCGGCCTCCCTATGCTTCATCGCATACGTACGGGGAATTCACCGTGAGTTTACTCACCACGTGTGTAGCCCACTAGTGCTTGGTCGCGAGGCGACCCCTGTAAATTAACTCCTCCCGGGATTCAAAGTCTCCGACGCCAACCGGTTGCACAACCGACGCCAACCGACATATGGAGCAGTTGTACAACAGACGTCAACCGACATATAGCGGTTGCGCAACCGACGCCAACCGCGAAGAAAAGAAAAGGAAAGAAAATAAGAAAGAAAGTGCAGGAATATTTCTTGCTGAATTGAATTGAAGTGAATAAAGAATAACGTCCTGCACTGTCCTGCAACACTGTCCTGCACTTTCTTTCTTCTTTTCTTTCCTTTTCTTTTCTTCGCGGTTAAAGAAAAGGAAAGAAAATAAGACAGAAAGTGCAGGAATATTTCTTGCTGAATTGAATTGAAGTGAATAAAGAATAACGTCCTGCACTGTCCTGCAACACTGTCCTGCACTTTCTTTCTTCTTTTCTTTCCTTTTCTTTTCTTTCGCGGTTGGCGTCGGTTGCGCAACCGCTATATGTCGGTTGACGTCTGTTGTACAACGGCTCCATATGTCGGGTGGCGTCGGTTGTGCAACCGGTTGGCGTCTGAAACTTTGAATCCCGGGAGGAGTTAACCTTGATTTTCAGTGCAATATTGATCGGTAGTCGACGCGAAGGTCGGCGCGGTCGTCTTTCTTGCTCGTTTCTTTCCTTCCGGCGCCGACCTTCGCGTCGACTACCGATCAACAGTTGCACTGAAAATCCAGGTTAGTTCAGAGGGGTCGCCCTCGCCGACCAAGGACAGGTTCTTACTGCATATAGTGAATAGCTGTGGGATGGCGCATTGTGTACGTGGGGTAACCGTGGGAGAAACCCTGTGGCTGGCTAAGCCCGGCGCACGTACCGTATTTTTGGGTGTATAGCCCCGGGCTTATACAAAAATCGAGAGGTCCGATGGGGGGTTATACACTGGGGGGGGGGGGGGGGGGGTATACATGGGACATAATACGTGTTTTTGGGCATAATCGCGGGTCAAAACAGGGTTATTCTAAATATAAGAACATGCTCAGCTAAACTTATAGGCATGTGGTAGCATGTTGTAGGAGTAGCTATAGCTAGCTAATGACCAGCTTACATAGGTAGGTTAGGTACCTTCCAGTACATGGGGGTTATAAACCAGGGGGATATACATAGGACAAAATTTATCTTTTGCAATGGGGGGTTATACACTGGGGGGGGGGGGGGGGGATATACGCCCAAAAAAACGGTATATGATTGAAGAACTGCCTTGTGGCCGGGTTTATCGCACAGTACCCTACGTAAACATAAGAGTATTTCGCGTGTAAAGCTTGGCAGAGGGTAGCATGGGTGAAAGTCGGACACCAAGCCGGATCGTGAAAAGGGGGAAGAGAAATAGGACCGAACGGGAATCGAACCCGCTACCCTCGGTCACAGCTGTGGACTGCTGGGCAGACAACCACGTGCCTGTCCAAAGACAAATGGCTAAACTCGCTTTACATACCTAGAACTATAGTACAAATTATAATTCTAGGACCCATGTATTATTTATCTCGAGAACTACGCGACGTAGAGCAAAGCGGTCAAAACTCCACGGATAACTTTAGCTCGCCTCTCCAATAAAAAAAACCGTTCGTCTCCAGCTGCTCGGTGTGTCGAGATCTCGCCAAATTCCTTCAGCACTGAAATCGTGTCACCTTTCGGCAGACGCTAAACCACGCAAACCACGACACCCTACGACCCTGTACGCCCGATGCGCATTTTCATCGTCTTCATCACGTATGCTTATTTCTGCCATTTTGATTTTTCGGGAGTTTGCGAGGTTTAGAATTGCCCAATGGTCCACGCCCGATTTGGCGATTTTAGTACTGAAGAAATTTGGCGAGATCTGGGACACACAGAGCAGCTGGAGACAAACGGTTTTTTTTTTATTGGAGAGGCGAGCTAAAGTTATCCGTGGAGGTTTGACCGCTTTGCTCTACGTCGCGTAGTTCTCGAGATAAATAATACATGGGTCCTACAATTATAATTTGTACTTTACATAGTTACGTGTACACCACTGGCCTCAGACGCTTTTACCATATACAGTACGCACGCAAACTTACGAAACAAAACGTTCGCTTTTGTTGCAGATGGAGGCCCGTTACGAAGAGTACATCGGCCAAATTCGCGATCGCATCCTGACTGTACGGTCGGAATTGGAGGGCTGGTGGGACAAATGCCACGCGTCACCCCGAAGATCGCCAGGCCGTGCCGCAACTCACCGAAGGTTCGACTCTCGCCTAGGACGGGCATTTTTTTATTTCCATGGATGGATGAAAATGAAGAAGGTGATGCGTTGGGGTTTTTTTTAGATAATTTCTCCAAAGAAGCTCTGGACGCTTTGAGAACGGAGACTGCCAAATGGGAGGCGTACTATCACTTGAGCAACAGGCGGTACTGGACAAGGTACGTATGTGTTTGTATTGCTTAGGGTACCATGGGAAAAATCCGGCCACCTAACTTTCAGGGCTGTACCGTATTTTTGGGTGTACAGCCCCATGGGGCTATACAAAAAAATCGAGTAGGTCTGATGGGGGGTTATACACTGGGGGGGGGGGGGGGGGGGAAATGGGGGGGGGGGGGATATACACTGGGCAAAATTTATGTTTTTGAGAGGTGTGTAGAGGCATGTTTTTGAGGTCAAAAGTATGTGTGTTAGGGCATAATCGAGGACAAAAGAGTGTGATTCTAGTACAAGACATGCTAGCTAGAGTTATAGGCATAGTAGCTCGGTGTAGGAGTGGCTATAGCTGGTGCCTTCCATTCCAGTACATGGGGGGTTATACACCAGGGGGGATATACACTGGGCAAAATTTATGTTTTGCCAATGGGGGGTTATACACTGGGGGGATATACAATGGGGGATCATACACCCAAAAATACGGTATATCTGAGCGACCAGTGAACCGATTGAGACAAATATTATCTCAATCGATTCCTTGAACTTTCCTCTTTCAAATGAGCTATAGTCTGGCCAATAGCAGTTGGCACTTGGACTCAAGGCGAGTTGCGTAGTTTGCATGTACTTCTGCTAAATAGGAGTACACGAAGCGTGGACAGAAATCCCGCATTTGTAAATCTAGTTTACGCAACGCGCCTTGAGTCCAAGTGCCAACTGCTACTGGCTAGACTATATTTGATTTATCATTTGCAACTAAAACAGTTCAAAGGAGCTTAGGTGGCCAGGTTTACCCGATGACCGGGTTTACCTTACAGTACCCTACTATGTATGTAATTCACCGTGATTTTACTTGCCACGTGTGATGAAACGACTCGCCCTGATGAAAGTACTGACAGCTTTGCATTGCAGGTGAAAGCATGGGAGACTTTGTGGGAAGAATCGGTGGCTTGGGAAGTTCGTCAGGCGGATCCGGTTCGCTACACCAACAGGGGCGGAAACTGCAGAAGGAACTGTCGGTAAGAAAAGAAGCTCACCGTTGCCTGTCACTATTGTGACGTGTGGCGCGTTCTGTATGGTGATAGGTGGGCCCCGAAAAAGGGGAGAAATAGGACCGAACAGGATCAACCCGCTACCCTCAGTCACAGCTGCGGACTTTTAGGCACACGACCACGTGGCGGTCCAAGGACAGATGGCTAAACTCGCCTCACATATGTAAGGCAGGGAGTTCAAATGCCCGTGATTATGTGCGTAAGTAAGTACCTAGATATGTACGTACCATGGTACGTATTAGGGTCTAGTCACGGCCAGTTCAAATTAGGCTGTGACAAGTTCGTCCAGTTTGATCTGGGCCGCGGTACGTACGTACAGGCAGACTACTTACTTACGTACATAATCGCGGGCTTTTGAACTCCCTGCCTTACACCGTGCACTGCTTGCCTCGGACGCTATTGCCATACGTACGCAGTACGTAACACTATGCTTTGCAGCACAAACGTTCATTCGGTGAATTTACGCACCACCTGTCTTGTGCACTCCTTTTTTTCTTTGCTACTACTGTAAGTCTTCTTTCGTAATCGGAGGCTAGTCTTATGACCAGCCGAACCATTAAATTCACGAGTTCATCCAGGGATGGTGAATTTTTTCGTTGCTGTGTTGTGTTAGAGCAGCCTGGGTGAACTTGTGACGTTGATGTTTCGGCTTGCTGTAAGACAAGATGAAAGGATTGGTTGGGGCGATATGAAAAGAAAAAGCGACGACCGAAGCAGCACGCTCTAAATTGATAACGCAATTCGTGGATATTAGCTTCTGGGAGATTACAGTAACTGGGGCGCCACAGACGCGCTTCGAACGCGCTCCGTTTTTTCGAAACGTGCGTGTGAACAACCGAGTTTGTAGCTCGAAGACGTGTGAGTGAGTAATTGACGTTCGTTTCGGTTCAAGACGAACAAGTCATTCCAAAATCGGACCGAATTCGCTCAGAGCTCGTGTGTAGCGCCCCACTGATTGATCGCTGACTGTTTAAAGTGCTTTCAGCGTCAGAAACTGGTGCAGAATCAGCTGCTGCCTCGCGCGGAAACGGAGCTGAAAAGCGCGGTGGCGCTGTGGATGGCGGAGCACCCGAGGGAGCCGATGCTGCTCAACGGCATCCCGCCCCTCGAGCACATCCAGTTCATCCGAGACGAGTACCAGCGACAGAAGGAGGAGGAGAAGATGATGAAGGTACGGTGCACACGTGTATGTGCTTTACGTACGTACATACGTACGTATGAAAAATATACCCACGAACGGGGCGAGACTGCGAACAGTCAGGGTTTTCCGCAGACTGTTGTTGTAGGCTCTGCGGGCGTCACAAAGGGACGACAAAGCCCAGTACATCATTTGCGTAGATTTGCATAGATGACTGAAATCATACTACAACACGTAAACATGGACCGCCGTATGTGGATGTCCGTGGAAAACCCAGACTATTCGCTGTCTTGCCCCGTTCCATGGCATGTGCATATGTAGAGGACATCGGTAGAAAGGTACGGTAGCTACGTACTTACATTTCAACTGTATATCCAACCTTGTTAGCTGAGCTGCCACCATCATCTCTTTACCCCACGGGGGGTTCTCCCCCCAGTTCCCCACAATCCTCCCCTGACAACTAACTAACTATTACCCGCCCCTCCTCCTCCTCCGCCTCTGTTCCCTATCGGAGAGCGAACCAAAGAGGCCAGACTGCCAGTGATTCCTATATGGCAAACAAGAAGAAAAGAGAAGGCACTACTACTATGTACGAGTATGCATGCTACATAGTCCAGGTGTACGGAAAGAAAGGTCGGGGAGGGGGGGGGGGCGAATGAGAGAGAATCGAACCCGTTGAAGATTACCCGTCATAACAGCGTCAGATAGGCGCAATACAGCTTACGTACGTACAAACATACGCATACTACCAGTGAAAGAGGGGAGAGGGTGAACCTAACGGGAATCGAATCCGTTCTGGAATAAACCCGGTCATGGGGTAAAGCCAACCACCAAAGTTCCTTTATGAACTTGCTGCTTCAGCAAATGATGGATCAAATAGCTCGTTTGAAAGAGGAGAGTTCAAGGAATCGATCGATATCATGATCATACTGTCTCGATCAGTCCACTGGTTGCTGAGATACGTAGCCCTGAAACTTTGGCCGCATTTTCCCATGATCGGGTTTATCCCATAGTACCCCATTCCCATCCAACCTATCTTAGCTACAAGAGATGCAAAGACAAGAGTGGTAGCCTGAAAAATTGGGTAGGCTATTTTTCACGCTACTTCTCTTGTCCTGCCGACATTCTTGGCAAAAAATTGTTGAGCTGTTGTCCGTTAGTTGTTGGACAACAAACCGACAGCACCCACACACAAACGGACAACAGCTCTGAACAATTTGTTGCGAAGAATGTCGGCTTTTCGGGGTACGTGTTACGCGCTTAGGACTAGTTCTATCCTGTCCTGCGTTACTATCTTACCTCCGCTTCCCATCGGATGATGATAGGGGTGCGCCTGGGCCCTGGCGCCGTGCATGCCCAACTTAGCCGCCAGTTGCGGCGAGCGAAGCGCGGTGGTGCTGGCAGTGGCTCCCAGGAGGGCGTTGGTGGGCGTCATGCGAGAAGCGGGTCGCCCACCCCCCGGGCCGGTGCAGGGGGAGGCGGTGGTCGTAGTGGGGCGCTGATTGCCCGTCTGGCGAAGCGGCGTTCCGTAGCGCGTCTCGTTCACCACCTTCTTCTGCTGCTGGCGTTTCTGGAACAGAAAGAGGAGGGAAGAGAGAAAGTGAGGCGGGTAATAGTTAGTTAGTTGTCAGGGGAGGATTGTGGGGTAAATGGGGGGATAACCCCCCGTGGGGTAAAGAGATGATGGTGGCAGCTCAGCTAACAAGGTTGGATATACAGTTGAAATGTAAGTACGTAGCTACCGTACCTTTCTACCGATGTCCTCTACATATGCACATGCCATGGAACGGGGCAAGACAGCGAATAGTCTGGGTTTTCCACGGACATCCACAACGGCGGTCCATGTTTACGTGTTGTAGTATGATTTCAGTCGTCTATGCAAATCTACGCAAATGATGTACTGGGCTTTGTCGTCCCTTTGTGTACGCCCGCAGAGCCTACAACAACAGTCTGCGGAAAACCCTGACTGTTCGCAGTCTCGCCCCGTTCGTGGGTATATTTTTCATACGTACGTATGTACGTACGTAAAGCACATACACGTGTGCACCGTACCTTCATCATCTTCTCCTCCTCCTTCTGTCGCTGGTACTCGTCTCGGATGAACTGGATGTGCTCGAGGGGCGGGATGCCGTTGAGCAGCATCGGCTCCCTCGGGTGCTCCGCCATCCACAGCGCCACCGCGCTTTTCAGCTCCGTTTCCGCGCGAGGCAGCAGCTGATTCTGCACCAGTTTCTGACGCTGAAAGCACTTTAAACAGTCAGCGATCAATCAGTGGGGCGCTACACACGAGCTCTGAGCGAATTCGGTCCGATTTTGGAATGACTTGTTCGTCTTGAACCGAAACGAACGTCAATTACTCACTCACACGTCTTCGAGCTACAAACTCGGTTGTTCACACGCACGTTTCGAAAAAACGGAGCGCGTTCGAAGCGCGTCTGTGGCGCCCCAGTTACTGTAATCTCCCAGAAGCTAATATCCACGAATTGCGTTATCAATTTAGAGCGTGCTGCTTCGGTCGTCGCTTTTTCTTTTCATATCGCCCCAACCAATCCTTTCATCTTGTCTTACAGCAAGCCGAAACATCAACGTCACAAGTTCACCCAGGCTGCTCTAACACAACACAGCAACGAAAAAATTCACCATCCCTGGATGAACTCGTGAATTTAATGGTTCGGCTGGTCATAAGACTAGCCTCCGATTACGAAAGAAGACTTACAGTAGTAGCAAAGAAAAAAAAGGAGTGCACAAGACAGGTGGTGCGTAAATTCACCGAATGAACGTTTGTGCTGCAAAGCATAGTGTTACGTACTGCGTACGTATGGCAATAGCGTCCGAGGCAAGCAGTGTACGGTGTAAGGCAGGGAGTTCAAATGCCCGCGATTATGTACGTAAGTAAGTAGTCTGCCTGTACGTACGTACCGCGGCCCAGATCAAACTGGACGAACTTGTCACAGCCTAATTTGAACTGGCCGTGACTAGACCCTAATACGTACGATGGTACGTACATATCTAGGTACTTACTTACGCACATAATCACGGGCATTTGAACTCCCTGCCTTACATATGTGAGGCGAGTTTAGCCATCTGTCCTTGGACCGCCACGTGGTCGTGTGCCTAAAAGTCCGCAGCTGTGACTGAGGGTAGCGGGTTCGATTCCTGTTCGGTCCTATTTCTCTCCCCCTTTTCGGGGCCCAGCTATCACCATACAGAACGCGCCACACGTCACAATAGTGACAGGCAACGGTGAGCTTCTTTTCTTACCGACAGTTCCTTCTGCAAGTTTCCGCCCCTGTTGGTGTAGCGAGCCGGATCCGCCTGACGAACTTCCCAAGCCACCGATTCTTCCCACAAAGTCTCCCATGCTTTCACCTGCAATGCAAAGCTGTCAGTACTTTCATCAGGGCGAGTCGTTTCATCACACGTGGCAAGTAAACTCACGGTGAATTACATACATAGTAGGGTACTGTAAGGTAAACCCGGTCATCGGGTAAACCTGGCCACCTAAGCTCCTTTGAACTGTTTTAGTTGCAAATGATAAATCAAATATAGTCTAGCCAATAGCAGTTGGCACTTGGACTCAAGGCGCGTTGCGTAAACTAGATTTACAAATGCGGATTTCTGTCCACGCTTCGTGTACTCCTATTTAGCAGAAGTACATGCAAACTACGCAACTCGCCTTGAGTCCAAGTGCCAACTGCTATTGGCCAGACTATAGCTCATTTGAAAGAGGAAAGTTCAAGGAATCGATTGAGATAATATTTGTCTCAATCGGTCCACTGGTCGCTCAGATATACCGTATTTTTGGGTGTATATCCCCCATTGTATATCCCCCCAGTGTATAACCCCCCATTGGCAAAACATAAATTTTGCCCAGTGTATATCCCCCCTGGTGTATAACCCCCCATGTACTGGAATGGAAGGCACCAGCTATAGCCACTCCTACACCAAGCTACTATGCCTATAAGCTTAGCTGAGCATGTCTTGTACTAGAATAACCCTGTTTTGTCCGCGATTATGCCCTAAAACACACACCTCTCAAAAACATAAATTTTGCCCAGTGTATATCCCCCCCCCCATTGTATATCCCCCCCCCCCCCCCCCCAGTGTATAACCCCTCATCAGACCTCTCGATTTTTGTATAGCCCCATGGGGCTGTACACCCAAAAATACGGTACAGCCCTGAAAGTTAGGTGGCCGGATTTTTCCCATGGTACCCTAAGCAATACAAACACATACGTACCTTGTCCAGTACCGCCTGTCGCTCGTGATAGTACGCCTCCCATTTGGCAGTCTCCGTTCTCAAAGCGTCCAGAGCTTCTTCGGAGAAATTATCTAAAAAAAACCCCAACGCATCACCTTCTTCATTTCATCCATCCATGGAAATAAAAAAATGCCCGTCCTAGGCGAGAGTCGAACCTTCGGTGAGTTGCGGCACGGCCTGGCGATCTTCGGGTGACGCGTGGCATTTGTCCCACCAGCCCTCCAATTCCGAGCGTACAGTCAGGATGCGATCGCGAATTTGGCCGATGTACTCTTCGTAACGGGCCTCCATCTGCAACAAAGGCGAACGTTTTGTTTCGTAAGTTTGCGTGCGTACTGTATATGGTAAAAGCGTCTGAGGCCAGTGGTGTACACGTAACTACGTAAAGTACAAATTATAATTCTAGGACCCATGTATTATTTATCTCGAGAACTACGCGACGTAGAGCAAAGCGGTCAAACTTCCACGGATAACTTTAGCTCGCCTCTCCAATAAAAAAAACCGTTTGTCTCCAGCTGCTCTGTGTGTCGAGATCTCGCCAAATTTCTTCAGTACTAAAATCGCCAAATCGGGCGTGGACCATTGGGCAATTCTAAACCTCGCAAACTCCCGAAAAATCAAAATGGCAGAAATAAGCATACGTGATGAAGACGATGAAAATGCGCATCGGGCGTACAGGGTCGTAGGGTGTCGTGGTTTGCGTGGTTTAGCGTCTGCGAAAGGTGACACGATTTCAGTGCTGAAGGAATTTGGCGAGATCTCAACACACACAGAGCAGCTGGAGACGAACGGTTTTTTTATTGGAGAGCGAGCTGAGTTATTCCGTGGAATTTGACCGCTTTGCTCTACGTCGCGTAGTTCTCGAGATAAATAATACATGGGTCCCTAGAATAATAATTTGTACTATAGTTCTAGGTATGTAAAGCGAGTTTAGCCATTTGTCTTTGGACAGGCACGTGGTTGTCTGCCCAGCAGTCCACAGCTGTGTGACCGAGGGTAGCGGGTTCGATTCCCGTTCGGTCCTATTTCTCTTCCCCTTTTCACGATCCGGCTTCGTGTCCGAGCTTTCACCCATGCTACCCTCTGCCAAGCTTTACACGCGAAATACTCTTATGTTTACGTAGGGTACTGTGCGATAAACCCGGCCACAAGGCAGTTCTTCAATCATATACCGTATTTTTGGGCGTATATCCCCCCCCCCCCCCCCCCCCCAGTGTATAACCCCCCATTGGCAAAACATAAATTTTGTCCTATGTATATCCCCCTGGTTTATAACCCCCCATGTTACTGGAAGGTACCTAACCTACCTATGTAAGCTGGTCATTAGCTAGCTATAGCTACTCCTACAACATGCTACCACATGCCTCATAAGTTTAGCTGAGCATGTCTTATACTAGAATAACCCTGTTTTGACCGCGATTATGCCCAAAAACACGTATTATGTCCCATGTATACCCCCCCCCCCCCCCCCCCCATGTATAACCCCCCATCAGACCTCTCGATTTTTGTATAGCCCCGGGGCTATACACCCAAAAATACGGTACGTGCGCCCGGGCTTAGCCAGCCACAGGGTTTATCCCACGGGTACCCCACGTACACAATGCGCCATCCCACAGCTATTCACTATATGCAATAGACCCGTGCTTGGTCGCGAGGCAACCCCTCTGAACTAACCTGGATTTTCAGTGCCGACATGTTGATCGGTAGTCGACGCGAAGGTCGGCGCGGAAAGAAACGAACGGCAGAAAAGACGACCGCGCCGACCTTCGCGTCGACTACCGATCAATATTGCACTGAAAATCAAGGTTAACTCCTCCCGGGATTCAAAGTTTCCGACGCCAACCGGTTGCACAACCGACGCCAACCGACATATGGAGCAGTTGTACAACAGACGTCAACCGACATATAGCGGTTGCGCAACCGACGCCAACCGCGAAGAAAAGAAAAGGAAAGAAAAAGAAGAAAGAAAGTGCAGGACAGTGTTGCAGGACAGTGCAGGACGTTATTCTTTATTCACTTCAATTCAATTCAGCAAGAAATATTCCCTGCACTTTCTTTCTTATTTTCTTTCCTTTTCTTTTAACCGCGAAGAAAGAAAAAGGAAAGAAAAGAAGAAAGAAAGTGCAGGACAGTGTTGCAGGACAGTGCAGGACGTTATTCTTTATTCACTTCAATTCAATTCAGCAAGAAATATTCCTGCACTTTCTTTCTTATTTTCTTTCCTTTCTTTTTCTTCGCGGTTGGCGTCGGTTTGGCGCAACCGCTATATGTCGGTTGACGTCTATGTTGTACAACTTGCTCACATATGTCGGTTGGCGTCGGTTGTGCAACCGGTTGGCGTCGGAGACTGAAAATCCCGGAGTTGAGAAATTACAGGGGTCGCCTCGCGACCAAGCACTAGTGGGGCTACACACGTGGTGAGTAAACTCACGGTGAATTCCCCGTACGTATGCGATGAAGCATCGGGGAGGCCGGTGAAATCACCGTGAGTTTCAAACTCACCGTCGTGTGGACGCATGAGAAAAATTTTGCGCTTGGGAGCAAGGGAGGATGCTCTACACAAAAAATCAAACTCGAAGTTCAACTCGCCGTGAGTTTACTCAACACGTGTGTAGCCCACTTACTGGCTATTATTGCATGGTGGATAGTCTGGCCAGCAAGAGTTCGCCATGGCATTCAAGGCGCACTGTGCAAACTAGATTCACAACTGCGGATTTCTGTTTAATACTTCGCCTACTCCTACTTAGCAGAAGTACAAGCAAACTAAACTAAATACACGGGGGGGGGGGGGGGGGGTATAGTGACATAATACGTGTTTTGGGCATAATAGCAGTCAAAGCATTATTCTAGTATAAGACATGCTCCCCAGGCTTAATAGGCCTATGGTAGCATGTTGTAGGAGTAGCTATAGCTAGCTAATAACACCAAGCTTACATTAGGTAGGTTAAGGTACTTTCCAGTACATGAGATTCGGGGGATATACGAGTCTAGGGACAAAATTTATGTTTTGCAAATCGGGGTTGACGTCTGGGGGCCCGGGGGGGGGGGGGGGGATATCGCCCAAAAATACGGTATATGATTGAAGAACTGCCTTGTGGCCGGGTTTATCGCACAGTACCCTACGTAAACATAAGAATTATTTCGCGTGTAAAGGTTGGCAGAGGGTAGCATGGGTGAAAGTCGGGACACCAAGCCGGAATCAGAAGAATAGGACCGAACGGGGAGTGAAGCCGTACCCTCGGTCACAGCTGTGGACTGCTGGGGCGGACGACCAGCATCCTCCCAAAGACGAATGGCTAAACTGCCGCTTTTACAGTACCTAGAACTATAGTACAAATTATAATTCAAGGACCCATGTATTATTTATCTTGAGGACTCAGCAACATAGAGCAAAGCGGTCGAAACTCCACCAAAGGATAACTTTAGCTCGCCTCTCCACCAAATCAAACCATTCGCTCTCCAGCTGCTCTGTGTGTCAGAGATCTCGCCAAATTCCTTCAGCACTGAAATCGTGTCACCTTTCGGCAGACGCTAAACCACGCAAACCACGACACCCTACGACCCTGTACGCCCGATGCGCATTTTCATCGTCTTCATCACGTATGCTTATTTCTGCCATTTTGATTGTTCGGGAGTTTGCGAGGTTTTCAGAGATTGCCCAATGGTCCACGCCCGATTTGGCGAGTTTAGTACTGAAGAAATTTTGGCGAGCTCTCGACACACAGAGCAGCTGGAGACAAAGGGTTTTTTTTATTTTGGAGAGGCGAGCTGATTTATTGAGTGGAAGTTTGACCGCTTTGCTCTACGTCGCGTAGGCCTAAAAAAAAAATAATACATGGGTCCTAGAATTTATAATTTGTACTATAGTTCTCGGTATGTAAGAACCAGTTAGCCATTTTGTTTCTTTGGACGGGCACATAGTTGTCTGCCCAGCAGTCACAGTGACCGAGGGTAGCGGGTTCGATTCCCGTTCGGTCCTATTTCTCTTCCCCCTTTCCGCGATCCGGCTTGGTGTCCCGACTTTCACCCATGCTACCCTCTGCCAAGCTTTACACACAAATACTCTTATGTTTACGTAGGGTACTGTGCGATAAACCCGGCCACAAGGCAGTTCTTCAATCATATACCGTATTTTTGGGCGTATCCCCCCCCCCCCCCCCCAGTGTATAACCCCCCATTGGCAAAACATAAATTTTGTCCTATGTATATCCCCCTGGTTTATAACCCCCCATGTACTGGAAGGTACCTAACCTACTGTAAGCTGGTCATTAGCTAGCTATAGCTACTCCTACAACATGCAGCAAT
>JASAMW010005041.1:0-59241 GCA_030247985.1 Epsilonema sp. ZAB3_2
CATTGCAATACAAAAGAATAATAGAGTTAATATTGCACACATACAGTAAATACTTAATCGTGAACGATGTATTAAAGAAAGACAAGAATTTGCGAAGTAAAAAAATGTGTGCTGAGTTGCAATATTCTGGGAAAACGGACCCGGACATACAAATCAAACAGCTCGTATAAAGTTTTTGACTTTTGACGACAGCAAGAGCCAATAATTTTATTTTCTTTCGAGGACTTCTGCATACTGTGCATACTAGTTACAAAAAATAAATTTTCTTCTTTTGGGTAGATCTGCCCGTTGCCATGATGCATCAAAACCACGCATTCACTGTACATACCGATATTGTAGCACATACATAGCGCATACATAGCACACACGTAGACACTACACAAACAAAAACTGGGCTATCGTAAATACGTGAAAAGATTAGAAAAGCAGCTTCGATTTTTTTGTCGTTTTGCAGTTGAAAAGGGAGCAACATTGTCTAATCAAAAAGGATTGCTTCCGCCATGAAAACTGCGCCCGGCTCTCTCCACTGTTCGCGATTGGAGTAGAGCCGAGCTTTTGGTGTCACTAGAATGCCACTTTTCACAATTAATTTTTCGCATACAGGCGAGCAAAAAATGCGCTGCGGAACCAATCAAAAGGCCCAGACAGACCTCCAAGTACCAGGTATGTACCTACAGTTGGCATAGCTATACATACCGTACGTACGTATACGTATGTACCTGTACATAGTGTGCGATCCTGTACTAAGGCCACCTACTGTACTGCCAGCTATTTTTTGAGCGACAAACACCAGCTATTCCGATAACTTACATAACGCTCTGTTCTTTACCTCGATATTGTAGATTACTACTCGTTCGTAAAGCGCCGCATTATTTCACAGGATAGAAAAAAGAAAGCAAATTTTTTAACACAGGCCCAGAACTGAAACACACCACGTACTTTTAAGCTTTGCGTTAGGAGTAGGCTACATCATGATACAAAATACAGGGCTAGGGCACGTAATGCAAGACCGGTAGGGCATCGTCTGCTCACAAAAAAAAACAAAAAAAACGAAAAAAATACATATAGGGCGTTGGCCTTCGCTTATGTCATTTGGGACGGTAACAGACGAAAAATCGTTTAGCAGTGGTCTGTTTTAAATTTTTTTATGCCGGCAAAACTGTCGCACATCAATCCACCCCGCCGTCCCAGCTGTATTGAAAAAGAGCAAACGTGAAATATGGCGCGCGTTTTAGATGCATAAAAAATGTTACCCCGTCCATAAATATGGAGACTATTTTATATCCAAATAAAATGCGCGTTAATTTAGCTAACACACACTGACAGTAAACCCTGAAACCAGACAAAGGCAGCGTGCAGACCACTATGGTGCGCTACACACGTGGTCAATAAACTAACTCATAGTGAATTTACAGTGAATTATCGTTGATTTGTTTACACTGTCCTTGGTTGAAAGTGAATTTTGTCGTGTTGTCGTAATACTCAAGCATACAGTACATACATACACACACAAAAGTGAATTTACCGTGATTTTATTTTGCTCACCACTGACACTAAATACGTACGTGTGTAAGGAACTACATACTCTCCTGTCGAAGCTTTGGATGGCTCAATTTGCTCACATCCGTGAAGATCTCCGTGGATTGCATTGCACAGATAGGTATCGAGAACAACATCAGAAAGATAATATGAAGCGTACAATACACAGTAATCCATCCTCTAATTAAGGCAGACAAAGACAGCTGTTTCAAAGTTCGCAAAATTGGACGGAACACAGAAAATTGATGAAGGAGAGGCGCTACAAAAGAAAACAATATTGGCTTGCTTCAGCCAACCTCGCCTTAAAGCTTGAATGTGGGCAGACCGTAGCTGAGAAAAACTTGTCGACTTTTGATTTCTAGCTGAACGTGAAATCAACCGCAAAAAAAATATATACCGTACGTACACAGTAGCCTACTATATTCCTGGTATGGTGACAGGTCATGCCATACGCACATGGTCAGGTTATGTAAGCCAAAACGTCACGGCCCCTCGGTCCAGGTAGCCAGAACGTCACTTGTGTACGTAAACATACAGTACTGTACAGTACTTCTACAGTAATTTTACTATACATTATACTACATATATGTACGTTGCTATGTACATACAGTATGTACGTTGCAGCAAGGCAAAAACGTGAAAAGCAAGACACCTTGCTGGCTATGTACGTAGGTATAAACATGTACGGTAGCTGATCCTCATCAGTGTTTGAGCACCAAGAACGTTATAGGCGCAAAATAATATTCCTTTTTGGTATTTTATCTATTATTGCACGTACGTACAGAAACCGTTCTGGTTCTGCTGTGTTCGTTCCATCGCTCCTCCTGAGGCAGTGTGTCAGTTGTTTTTTGGGTCAAAAAAGCCAATATCATGATATTTCCGGTTTGTGCAGCATTTTCATTATATTTCTGCGCAATTCAACGATGGCTCGTGTTCGGTGGTTGTTCCTCACACCGTTAACGTACCAATAACAGACTCTTGGTCCTGATAGCAAAAGGACACAAAACTGAAAAGCAGCTATAATAATAACCTTTGTCAATGAAGTCGTTGATCAATGAATGCGGCCCGAAAAAAGGATAGGCAAAATACAAGTTATAACTCAGACGAACGATGGTAAACGCGTAAACGCATCTTCCAGCCAAAAATGTAAGGTAGATTAGCAGCAGTGCTCAGAATATGCCAGCTTTATATGCCGCTTTAAAAAATTAGGCAAGACATTATGAGTTTGCACAGTATATTTACTCGCCTTTGTTGCCGCAAGGCTGCCCAAATACGTATGGTTCTTTCAGCAAACGACCCAAGGAAGCCTATAAATCTTCTACTGTTCATTACATTGCCGCGGAACGCAGTTTTCTGTTCCTCTACAAATTTAAAAAGTTTTATTAGAAAACGGCGCACATACACAATACATACTGCAGCACGTCTCTATTTTACGCCTGAAGGAAAACGTAGGAATAACGTTGTTTCAAATATTGCTCAGCCTCAGGGCCCTGACATCCTCTGATGGCTGCCATGTGAACGCAAAAAAGCTATACGGGGACAGCTATACTTTTTATCATGTGAATGCAAAATACTTTTTGGCGAGTTTATCGACATAAAAAATAATAACAGCTGTTTCTCGCTCTAAGCTAACGGCTGGTATTATTACTTACTGGTATGCCGGTAAAGTGGTAAACTCGCCAAAAAGTTTGTGCATTTACATGATAAAAAGTATAGCTATCCCCGTATAGCTTTTGTTTATTTCCTGGGCTGCCATAGGTACATACAGTACATCTACGTAGTAACGTTGTGTAAGAAGAAGGACGTTACCTACATACCGTACGCAGCCACTTACCGTACCGGTACTGTCTCACACAGGCCCATCAAATAGCAGAGCATAAGTGGTAATATCGCATGGACCACCGTAGTAAAGTGGTCCATTTCCGTATATGCATAACGAAATCGGTTCGGGAATTCGCTGCAGCTCTCAAAAAAGATATTTATTCTTAGCACACAGTGACAGTGGACATCACCAAGCAATAATAATAAAAATTTCGCCACTTTTCAAAAGTGAACCTTGTTCAATAGCAACAGAAAACAAAGTAAAGCACAAAGTGGTTATTAGCAATAGAATTTTTTTAAAGTCCGTTTCAAGCAAATCGGTCCACTGCTTCAATTTCTAAAAGGTGCCGATAGCTCATATACTAGCGTAACTGTACACACAGTGCACGTAAGATTCTTGAATAGTTACTGTCGGAAATACGTGTACGTACAATACATTCAATACAGATCTGACATAGGCAAATTTTTATCTCCTCAAACTAAAGTCTCGTTTGAGAAGGTTTCAAGGTCTTTCCCTTCCAGGTTTCATTCAAGCCTTCTGTGGAATTCTGGCCATGAGATTCCGTGAGGCGGCTCTGACCCGTCGATTTTCCTCCACGTATTCCGAGTATGCGGGTTCATACTGACCTTCCTTGAACCACCAAGCGTCGATGTCCCGAACCGAATCCGCCAGCTTGTTCGCCGATTCTTCGTCGCTCAATCCGATTCGGGCGCACCGCAGAAAGTGGTTACTCGTGTAGCATTCGGATCTGAACAGGAAACGAAGAGAAATATATAGTACTGTAATGTTTCGTGTATTGCCCCCCTCGAATATAGCCCCCCTCGTATATAGCCCCCCCCCCCTAATCGGTGCCTATCGTCATTTGTACTCGTACATAGCCCCATATCAAAGACCGCGAAAAACGACGAAAACGAAGGTTTTTACAGCTAAAAACAGCGTTTTCGACGTGTTTGTAGCCATAGGAATTGATGGCGCATCATTTGGGACGTTTGGGATACATTTTGGTTTTCACCCCTCTTGACCACCTCAGCAGAAATGGTCAATCCTTGTCAAAAATGATAATTTTTGCGCAAGAGCAGCTTGTTTTAGACCACTTTAGCTTGTGTAAAGACAAAATAAGCCAAAAAAACGAGTTCAGGGGGTCAAATAACCTTACTTTGGTCACTAATGCAAAATGCCCTCTTATATAACCCCCCTCTTGTATAGCCCCGCCTCGAATATAGCCCCCCCCTCCCCCTAATCGGGGCTTACCGATCATATAGCCCCAGGGGGCTATACACGAAACATTACAGTAGTGCAAATTTAGTTTGTATCGATAAAAGAAAGGCATAATAATTTGTGTATACCCGCGGCGCATTTGTAAAGAAAGTAAATTACGAAAGCTAAAAATAGTGGCGGTGGTGCTTACGCGCATTGCGTCATTGCGTCCGGCTGTTGTGTTCGCAGCTGATCGTGACAGTTCTGACAGATGTACTGCACCGCTTCACTGATCGATTCGTACCTTTAAAATCAATCATGGCCGAGATGACTCTTCCTATGTTACGTACGCCTACGTACGTATTCAGTTGATTATGTGTGCAGTTGTGGACAAAATATGAATGATTTTGGAAAGGTCAATTGTTTTTTGGAGGAGTGCTAAGAGCTGAACACTTACTGCGGCAAGTAGACTCCACACATGCCAGAACTTGGAAGCCATGATATCATTTTGATTGGGGAGCTGCTACTGTGCTGCTGCCCTGTCGGTGCCGCATACAGAGGCCGTGGAATTGTGACGGTCAACGACAAGAGGCAGAGCACGACAGCCGACAATGGCGCTTTTGACACAGCCATGTTATCTTATAAACCACAAGTTTCGAAGTTTTAGTATTGTAGCAAGCTCTACCCGCTGTAACTCACTGATATTTTTTAAAACGCGACAGGAAGCGAGGCTTCCTACTGTGTAGTGACCGAAGCAAAAATTAGAAAAAAACTGGTAATGAAGATGAGCAGGTAAATGTTTACGTATGTACGTAGCAGGAAGCTTCTTGGCTTTATGCAAAGCCTCGGAAATCGTACCACGCACACACCTACAGACGTCGTCTCGTCACAATATGTTTGAAGGGAAAACCGGCAATTTGAATGTGTTGTTGACGGAATTTTTCTTTTATGGTAAGGAAAAACAACAGGGGAAAGCGATTGATGTTGCGCAACCTACTGAGAAACGTAGTGGGAGCAGCATGTAGCTGATACTGTAAAGCTTCGTGTATAACTTTGGGAAAAACCGTTTTAGTTGTCGATTTGAAAGGGTTATACATTACATATGTACAGGCAGAGGGGGGTAATACATGTGGCCAATCAAAAAGTGCAAAATTATATCACCAAAAATGTTGCCTATTTTTGCAATATTAGCGCGTTTTTACGCGTTTTCAAATTTTGGTTAAAGGGCCGTTATACACAAAGTTTACACGGAGAGAAGATTGTATTGCTTTGTCCAGATCAGCTCAGAAAAGGAGAGACGGCAAATGAGCAACCGCATCTCGACTGCGTCACACGTCAGGTGGTGTGTGGAGTGAACGGTCGTCATGATGTTATGATTTAGTTATCTTGGAAGGTAGGTCAGGTCATGACCTCATTGATATATGGATTCCGTATGCGCGCACGCGCAGGGAAAAATGTAGATCTGTATCAGGCGCTGAACTTGGCTTACGAGCTGAAAACGAAAGTGTACATACTGCACGTACGTACGTACCTATACTGTAATTTGCGCTACAGTGTCGATGGACGGTTCAGATTAGAAAGAACAAGTCCCCAACCAAAACAACCAACCCCAATGTTCAACCTCAACCAACTTTCTAAGTTGAAACCAAGCATAACACAGGCGTAATTTTAGACATCATTGGAAGCAAATTGTTTTTTTCGTAATTAAACAAGCACGGGGCTAATACCTGGCGTGACTGATCCCACGCTGTTATGTAATCAGGAAAACGTTATCACGTCAGTACCGTACCTATGTACCTAGGTGGTACTATGTATGTATTTGCTGCTGTGTGTCGTAATTAGTAAGAACCAACCAGAAAACACGCATCACATGACATGATGCAATTACATCATCAGTCAAGAATAGCTCAGGTCTCTTTGCGGCATCGCAACATGATAGATTTCGTGCCGAGAACCTAGCCGGATGAGGGCTTTTTTTAGCCTCCCTGAGCGACGAGCCAATGCTAATATTTTTGACACGAACAATGCGAAGAATAAGAACTATTATAATTACACTTTTCGTTGAATATTCTGTTTTTAGTTAGTCTTATTGTTCTTGGTGAATTGTAGCAATATCCTAACGCTGCGGGTAGACGAACCTGCGGACAACGGACGCGAATACAGGAAAATATTTTGTGCAATTCGAAAAACCACGCGCGTAAAATGCGATCGGCCGGTCCGGGTGGTTCGGTTGGTGCTATACATAAGACATGAAAGGCAGGAATTAGCGCTTGAAACATATGCTTCCACATATACCATATGTATACATTGTGTACATAATGTACTGTGTATTGAATATATGTACGTACATATTTGTAGCATTGGCATAGTGCTTTGCGTTGTACGTACGTACAATACGTCATCACAATTTCATAGTAGAACAGCTATAGAGCCGAGAGTGACTCTATGAAGCTTTTTTGTCGTTGCGACGTTGCGACTTGTGGTAAGGTCAATGATGGTAACACCCAATGGTAAACCTAATCTCACTTGGACGAGATGAGATACTACATTTTGTGATGTTCATAGGTTCAACAGTGAGACGTGAGTACACCAGTACATACTACATACAGTCTGTGCTGGTGTATTCAAGTACAGTAGTAACCATTGGTCCACGTGCACATACTGTACCAACCAATCCACGGGTACTGACTATTCTACATAACATACATACGAGTACATACAATCGTGTAATCTCACAGACATCTCAACAAAAAGTGCCGTAATGTTTTTGTTTTCGCATGACTATCTTCATTTTCTTGCCGCGCCCTACAAAAGAAAAGTTTGCAGCGAAAAGTTACCGGTATGGCACCGCACAAGTTCTGCACTACATAAAATATACATACATACGTACTAATCGCCACTTATTACACTACTCACGGGTAGTATGTACTGTAGGCTATGTAATGTACTATGTACTACTCCTGTAAGGAAACGGTACGAAAACCGTAACCCAATTTCACGAAAGATTTGTCACATCACGACAACAACAACTGCTGTTCAACTCTTACTGTAAATCATCATCTTTTCGGAAACGCCGAAAAGAACAATCTATTCTCTGAACTGCCAGTACGTCATTATTCATACACAACTTGTGCACGACCAGATAAGGAAAAGATAAAAGAGTGTACACAATACACATACAGTACACACTGTACATCAGTGACGATACCGCACTGGCTTCGCTGCACAAAATTAGTTGTAATAAATAAGACAGATTGAAAAGCCTGCATGTCTACAGTACAATATATGCAATCCGAAAATTCGACCTGCTACAGTACTCGCATACGTACATACGTAGGGTACCCTGCGTACACTTTCTTGTTCAGGTCCAGTCCGGCCTTTAGTCCAGTTTCCAGCGCATTTTCCCCGTCACTCACTTTCTGTTTCTTTTCGCTTCCTGGTTCTTTACCCGCTCCCAGAGTTCCCTTTCTGTCGCCCAATCACCCACCTACAGTCAGTCCTTTCCTTTGTTTTCCCTTTCATTTACACCGCAATCGAACGATTCCAAAAATAACTGCTGGGCTGCGTCTCGCTGCAATAAAATAATCCCTGCTGGTAACAGTGCAGCCCTTCATTCCGCCCGCATCTGTACCCCAACTAGGTACTATCAAATTGACACATCACGAATCCTCCAGGTAGAATCATGCGCACCCTCATTCCTCTGCTGCTGCTTCCCCTTTGCCTGGGCCAGGAAGCGTCGTTAAAGGGTTCCGTGGACAAGAAAGGCCCGCAGCTGCAGGTGTGGCGTTTAGGCGGAACCTCGACTTGCCCGGGCGAAGAAGCCAAATACGGGGACCGTCTGGTATGGCAGTACCGCGGGCAGTTTCTGAATGGCCGGGAATTCGACCGGGGTCAGCTGACAACGGTACTGGGGGCGGGTCAGGTGATTCCGGGCATCGACATCGGCATGCAGAACATGTGCGTCGGGGAGCATCGCCGCGTCATCATTCCCTACAATCTGGCCTACGGCCCGCAGGGGACCGCCGGCATTCCGCCCTACTCCAATTTGCAATTCGAAATAATCCTGGTGGAAAACAAGAGCGGCGGCGGCAGCAGCGACGGTGGAGTTGGTGGCGGAGCGACGTTGGGCGGTGCCGGAATTGCCCCGCATCCCCCGCCCCCGCCCGCAGTGCGCGAGAGTGTGCGCGAGCAAGAGGAGGGAGTGGTGGCTGGGGAGAACGTGAAAACTGTACGAGGCGTCAAGATCGAAGTACTGCAGCAGGCGCCGGATTGTCCGAAAAAAGCCGAAGCCGGCGACTCCATCGCCATGTACTACAAAGGAACGCTGGTCAGCGGACGCAAGTTCGATGAAGGTACAGTAACGTCGTACATACAACATAAAGTACGCACGCGTAACCCTCAACATTCCAAATACGTATAGTAAACCGAAAAACCACGCGTGTGCTGTGACGTGTTTGGAACAGCACCCCAGTTCCGAATGTTATTCCCGCCTTTTCCTTCGCTAAAGTATTGATTTCATAAACTCCTAGCGAAAACGTCATCAGGCGTGCGTGGCTTACTCCCAGTGGTTTACTATTTGGGGGTTTTGATGGAAGTACGTACCGTATATTACGTTGTATATACTGTATACGTACAGTACGTAGTGCGTGCGTGCGTGAATGGTCTTGGCATTGTATGTGCAAATTTTGCAGGTCCGTTGACGGTGAAGTTGAGCGCTAGTCCACTACAAGTGATTGAAGGCGTGGACATTGGCCTGCAAGGTATTTGTGCCGGAGAGAGGCGACGTTTGACCATTCCATCTCACTTGGCCTACGGCGCCAGTGGCATCCCTGGTGTCATAGAGCCGGATTCTACGCTCATTTTCGAAATCGAAGTCAGGAGCATCTCCTAAATTATTCTTCAGTATAATGTGAAAATTAATTATGACATAATAGGAGATGGAGTCACAATAGTTTATGAGCGATAAAATTATCGGAGTATTATTGGCGCGATAACAGTTGTGTTGTGTCACTCTGCCGTGCGTTCATTGTTTTCTATGAACGTGTTCGTGCCGTGCGTAATTAGTGGCTGGCTAGCAAGAGAGCTATTATGACGACATGAAAATGCTAACGCTTTTGCATACATTGTCTCAAATGGGCACGATGACTAAAAATGAGAATGTACCCTTGGTAACCAAGAACCAACGCTCTTTAGCCAATTACATAATACGTAGTACGTACACCCATAAGCACTGATGACTGAACTGATGCTGAACGGTGGTTACTACCTTACTGTAATGTTTTGTGTATGCCCCCTGGTGCTATATGATCGGTAAGGGGGGTTATTCGAGACGGGGCTATACAAAAGGGGTTATATAAAAGGGCATTTTAGTGGCCAAAAGTAAGGGTTGATCCCCTGAACTCGTCTCTTTTGCTTTGTTTTGCCTTTTTCCAAGCAAAGTGGTCTAAAACAGGCGGCTCGTGCGCAAAACTTATCATGTTTGACCATTTCTGACGCGTACAAACGACGATAGACACCGAATAGGGGGCTATATAGGAGGGGCTATGTTCGAGGGGGATAATGCATGAAACATTACAGCTGTAGTCCACCACATTTCATTCATTTATTATCATTCTTGGAAAGAAAAATGTTTTGTCACAAGAACAAGAAAGGACAAGGAGAGTGGTTGCTTTGGTAGCGGTTATGTCAGTCAATGAATTCCAACTATGTAGGTCTACAGCTTCCTTCTTGTCTGTTCTTATTTTCTGTCGCAAGAACAGTAATATTGTTCCGCTTCTCACACCTGTCCAGCGCCAACAGGTAAAGCAATCGAAGATGTACAGATGAAGCGAATTCTGCTGCTATTGATAATCGCTGTCCTTGCTCTGCGATATCTACTACTAGCATTCTACGACTCCATCTCAGGTAAAAAAGGCGCTACTGTTACGTACCTACTGTACTGTACCTACACGAAACAAATTTACAGGGTGTCCCATAATAAACTCCGGGGCTTTCCGCGGTACTAACTCTCGAGCTAAAGTTCAGATTTCAATGGTTTTTCGCATTATCCCTTGGAGTCAAGTCGGTTTTTGGCGCGAAAAAATCGGTTATTAGATAGGGAGGGGGGGGGGGGGGGGGGGTAGTAACACTTTTTTAGGCACGTTTATTACAACATTTTTACACCTTTTGTTACAACTCTTTCCTACTCGTTCCTATGCTTCATCATTGCGGCGACTGAGCGGTGACTTGTAACAGTCGATGTAACAGTGGTTGTAACAATTGCATTTTTTGATTTGTTACAAGTGAAAAAGTTGTAACAAATTTTTGAATTTGGCGCCAACCCTAGAAAAGTAAGAAGCTGAAAACGTTGTAACAATGAAAACGCGAGAAACTACACTATTTCTTGAAATGAGCTCCCTTCTACATGCTTTTACCCGGGTAAATTACCTGGGTAAGTAACCCGAGATGCCACTGTTACAACTCGAAACGTTGTAACACACTTGTTGAAACAGCCTTTTAATGGCAGGGAGGGGGGGTTGTAACAAAGTAAGTATAAATTCAAAATTTTTTCAAGGGGTGGCCCAAATGGGGCCAAACTTGATTCCAAGGGTTATGTAGCCAAGGCTTCAACTTAGACAAAAGCAAAATTTCATCCGCGTATGTAGCTTCATTGGTTATGGTTTTATTGGCCTCCAAAGTTTTGGTCCCGTTTTTGCAGTTTTTTCCTCAGTACTGTAGAATTGCGGTTTTAAGATATCTCAAATTTGTATTTACGCTTCCAGACTTTGAACTGACGTCCACACGTCAAATTTTCTTGCCATGTGCATTGCTATGAGCCACTTAGAGCAAAATTGGCAGGGGTTGATAGTAACAATCCGAGAAAATGTGCCGAATTTTGTTCTTTGGGGGAAAGTTCATAGAAATTTGGGACTAGAAAATATACCTAGCTGTTTTGAGCCACTTCTAATTGAAGTAGAATCATGAAATTTTGCCTGCCTCTAAGCTGAAGCCTTGGCTACATAATGCGAAAAACCGCATTAAAATCTGAGCTTTAGCTCGAGAGTTATTTCCGCGGAAATCCCCGGAGTTTATTATGGACACCCTGTATTTCTGAGATTTGTATAATGTGCATGCATAATGTGTTGTGTACAAATTTTTCAGAATTTCACACAATTCGCTCTGAGCCCGATGCCGAAACTTTTTCCTTTGCCAATGTTCGAGCGCATTGTGGCGCCCAAGGCGCATTGCTGGGTCCAGTGGACATGGACTCCAGCTGTCTCCAGTGGCTGAGCTCCACTCGTGAGTTCGTTTCAGAACTCCTGCCCACGCCTGAGCGACAGGAAGGACTGTTGATCCATGCTGCTTGGGTCGACCCTTCAAAGACAACTCAAGCCCACAAGGGTGAACACAGCCGTACAGTATTCGGTAATTCTATCACTCACCGGAAAATGCCGGAAGCCTATTTACTGAGCTTATATTCCGTATTCGCAACGCAAGATCCGACGAAGACCAAGGTGATCATTTGGCACGACCAGGACACCACCTCTGTTCTTCCTGCAATCCCAAAGGAAATAGCCTGCAAAGTCGAGTTTCGACCAGTCACGCACCAGCTAATCAAGCAGATTCTATTCGAAGCAGGGGTCGCGGAGACGGCGGATCTTCCTAACGGCTTCGGCAGGCATATGACCACATACTTTACAGATGTTCTGCGCATGATTATGCCGTACCATTTCGGCGGGCTCTACATCGACTTGGATGTGCTGCTGCTTCGCAACATGGCACCCTTGCTCATGCACAACTTCTTCTACCGATGGTCTGGCACGAATGATGTGAACACTGCCGTCATGCATTTTCGAAGAGGAAGCTCGGTGGCGGCCCACTTCATCCGTCATTGCTTGTGCATGTTCAGCTCTGCGATGTCGTGCCACTCTGACTACGTTTTTCCCCTTGCGATTAGTCCGTGTCTGGCTAGGTATCCCCATCAATTTGATCCACGGTTGGCCACTGATGGCATACAGACGGTCCATTCAGAAGCTTACAGTTTAAAAATGCATTGTTGCATGCGCGCTTGTGTGGCGCAGTCTTGCAACTAAAAGCTGCGCTTAATTAATTGATGCCTGTTTTAATTTCTTAAATTAAATTTAATTTACTCTTTTAACATGCTTCTGAGCTGAACCGTCTGTCTGTCTACTGATCTACCCCAGCGCTTTTTTCGACCCTGCATGGGTGGCTCTTGACTTTCCAGTTCAAGGGACCCTACTGACAAGTTTTGATCAAGTGTGGAACGATTCGTGCCAGCTGCGATGGGCCGGACCAAACGGAGCATGTGACACGAAGCAATTCTACCCCGGAGCTTTCGCCTTTCATCAGCACTATCGACCTAGAGGAAAGATTCAGCCAGAGTCCATGTTCAGATATCTCTTTGATGAGTTTAGGCAGATTAGCGAGAACAGGAGGATGTGTTAGCTTTGTATGTACGTACGTACTGTATCCTTTGCTAGCGCAATTATACACTGTAGCTTTGTATGTAACTTTATGAGCAGTTTAGGTGAAGGCCTATGCATCTAAGCGTAGGTATACCTCTGTATCACGTGGTTTGCTTATTTAGAATTGATCAGCACACTACGTACATATGTACGTAGGGTATACAATGAGTATACCGTATTTACCGGTAGATAACCCCCCAATGCATAACCCCCCCCCCCAATGCATACCCCTTATTGGCAAAACATAAAAAATGCCCAATGCATAACCCCCCCCCCCCCCCCCTATGCATATGCATACCCCCATATGTACTGTACAGTACCTGAACCTACCTATGTAAGCTGGTCATATAGTACCCATAGCCACTCCCACACCAAGCTAAGATGCCTATAAGCCTGCTTGGGGGTGTATTGTACTAGAATAACCGTGTTTTGACCTCAAATTATGCCCTAAAACAAGTGCTTTTGACCTAAAAAATATGCCTCTGCGCACCTCTCAACAAGCAGCTTATAAAAAGGCAACCATTCTAGGTGTGAGTGGAGGAGTCTGAAGGGCTGATATTAATGATTAGCAGCCGTTTGTCCTGAGGGCCAAACAGGAGTGAAGCCCTTACAATTAGCAGTACGTAGAGGCTGGTGTGCTGTCTTTTGGAAGTAGAGATGCTGTCTGAGCGGCAGATATTAATGATTACCAGCCGTTTGTCCTGAGGGCCAAACAGGAGTGAAGCCCTTACAAGTAGCAGTATGTAAGGGCTGATAAATGGTAGTAGAAGAGGATGCGTGCGGTATGGAATGGAGAGTTGAGTTTTGAAGTTGTAATTTCGGATGGGGAAATTTTCGGACACATGTCTGACCTCAATGTGCATGCACGCACAGCGACATTTACTGTATTACATATGAATGTACTGTAGACTACGTATGTAGGAAAGACGGTAAAATTCGGACGTTAAAATTTTCGGACAGAATTTTTTATCCAAAAATTTCCACCGTCGAAAAATTTCATCGTTTACAGTAATAGATCGGGCCCGTGGGTCAAGTAGGGTTGCAGCATGCAGCAGTGAAAAACCTTTGGGTCCCCCAGGCAGATGCGGATGGGTAAAGCAGGTTTGTAAGCAGAGAAAAACGGTGGGCAAAATCGGAAGTACGGTATCAGGGGACACAGCACCATATTGGTCACATATTCACAGTTTCGTTGACATGAACACTTCACGCTAGCAATCTAAACATGAGCCTGTGAACTGCTCTGCAACTGAAGGTGTTGTTGCTTTTGTGCGCGTTTTTTCAGTTTCGTTGACTCTAAGATTTTTAGCAATACGTACTGCACATGGAAATATACTGTACATACAAAAAATTCGTACGGTAAAATTTTCGGACAGAATTTTTTGTTCGAATTTTCCGAAAATTTCCTTCTTCCGAAAATTTCCCCGTTTACAGTAATAGATCGGGCCCGTGGGTCCAGAAATGAATCTATTGTACAGCTATCAGTACTGTATCTGCTGCAGAACTTCTTTTCAAAATTACCTGCTTTTTCTCTCCTGCCATTTGAGATGTTCTTCTTCCACAGCATTCCAGGCATTGTTTTATTGAATCGCTCTTGAACACGCACTCCTTCCAAAAGAGAGTTCTCCTTTTGAATTGCTGTTGAAGATACGATCCTTTCAGAAGAAAATCATTCCCTTTCTCACTGACTATGCACAATTTTTCCCCTGTGATTCTTCAATGCAATAGCGCCGCCGCTCAGCAACAGAGCAAAAGCACAAAATACTCTAGTCTGTGACGTGTCTCAATTTTCGTCGCATTTTTATTTTTCGTATGCAAATTCCACTCTTTAACACACTGTTCTTTTCATGTAAATTATTTTTAGCTCTACTGTCGACATTTCCTATGCAAATTACTCTCCAGACCACATGTTTTTTCTCTTCGCCTTGCATGCAAATTAGTCCCTCTGAGCTCAACTACTTATCCTGTGTTTTCGTCTTTTGCCCAGTTCGTCGCGATGGTGTAGGCGATAGAGCTTTCGTCTTCTGCTCCTACGGGGAGCCGGTGTGAGATTCGAACCCGGGGCCGCCCAAATTTTTCCCTAATTTTCAAGAACACCTAAAACTTCTAAACGTCAACCAAACTTTCGCTTCTCGAAAATGTCAACGAAACTTTATCATGGGGCGTATCGCCGCCACATACGTAGGATCGCCAAATTGAGAATTTGAAATTTGTCCTATACCTACACAGTACGTAACCCTATCCTACAGCATACTACGTAGGGTCCCTATACCCGTATGATTAAGGCAACTCAACGTTGTAGCCGCCGTAAGGGCAAAAACATAAAAAATGCCCCATGCATAACCCCCCTCCCCAATGCAGTAACCCCCCCCCCCCCCCCCCCTATGCATACCCCCATATGGGACCTCTCAATTTTTGCATACCCCCATGGGGCTATGCACCGGTAAATACGGTATGTAAGTATTTTCGTGTCAGTGTGCAGTTGTGCACACAGAAGCAAGGAACTTCGGCTTGAGTCTACATACGTACATACACCTATGTATGTACATAACATTGTAGGCTACATACCTAGTATGTCTGAACTTCAATGACCTTGGGCTTCTGGTCGATAATGCCACCGTTCTCAATACTCTTGCTGTGATTCACTGCAGAAACCGAAATTCTGCCTGCCTGCCTGATACACAGAGGTTGTTTATCGCAGTAAGTCAGGAAGTTTACTGGCTACTCTGTTCTGTAGGTACCTACTACACTACTACAGATTTTTGTTTACACTGTTTTGCTCAAGCTCCATGCTGTTTAGGCACTATTTTTCTGAAATTATAGAAGAAAAGCCGCTTTTACGCTTAAACGATAAAAACTTGTTGCTGACCCCTTTTGCAGTTGTCACCCAAAAAACATTCAAAGAAAAGAGCCTTGGAGCTGGAGGAGCCAAATCCTAAGTTTCAACACTCACCAAAATCAGCAGCTGCCTGCCCACCTAGTACGTTTGTACTGTTGGTGTCATGACGTCAATTTTGCAGCTGTTCTTATTGCTGACAGCCCACCCATTTGTTGTTGCCGGCGGCGGCGGTAATCAAAAACAGCAAACTGACGCTGGCGAGCTACGAGTGGAGGTTAAGAAGAAGGTGGCGGATTGTGCCAGACGCAGTCAAACCGGCGATACTGTCACTTGGCTGTACCGGGGAGTTTCATAAAGTACGTCACGCAAAAAATCATCCGTCGCCACCCCCCTCCCCTAACGTTACGCTTTATTGGCCATTCCTCCCTCAAAATGCATAGAAAGTGGCACATCGTCACGGTAACGTCACATTCGCCCGTAACCCCTCCCCCTATTTTTGCGTGACGTACTTTATCCAGCTCCCCTATCGGGGAACGCTGGTTGATGGTCGCGAATTCGACAAGGGTACGTACACGGCCACGCTGGGACAAGGAGAGGTGATCGCCGGAGTGGACAGGGGACTGATGAAGATGTGCGTGGGAGAGAAGCGGAAGATGAAGATCCCGCCGCATCTGGCCTACGGGGACGAGGGAACCGAAGGCATTCCCCCCAGATCCACTCTGATTTTCGAAGTGGAACTGACCAAAATCTATCGACCCGACGAAGACCCGGAACCGGTGGACGAGCGAGCCGCCGAGGTGGAGATTGAGCTTCTGAAGGCGCAGAACTGCGAACGCAGCTCTAGGAAAGGAGATACGATCACATGGAATTACAAAGGAACGTTGAAGGAGGGAGGCAAGGAGTTCGACAGGGGAGAATACACCGCCACCTTGGGCAAAGGAGAGGTGATTCCGGGTGTGGACTACGGGATGACGGGAATGTGCGTGGGGGACAAAAGAAAGATGACGATTCCTCCTCATTTGGCCTACGGGGATCGGGGATACAGTGAGCTGATCCCTGGAGGTGCAACGCTGGTTTTTCATGTGGAACTGCTCAAATTGCAAACGCCGAATGAAGAGTTATAACAAAATTGAGGACTATGCTTTTCAAGGGTATTAGTAGTATGTACATGTACAGACATAGCTGTAAACCACATAGGTACCTACCCACATAACATATGCTACCATACATACATACGCTTGTGTTTGTCATTATTTGTTTACTTGGAAAACAACGGCCCGAATAATAGGTACCTACGTACATAATACACTGCCTGCAATACTGCGAAAAAAATAAAAAAGCAAAAAGCGATAATTGAGATCCATATTTCAAAGCTATAGAATGTCAAAATAATCATATCTGAATGTGCTGCACATGTACACGTACCTAGCATGCTCACTAATCCTGTAAGAACGCCAAACATAACATTTTTGCATGTACGTACAGACGGACGCACCGTAAACGTATGTACTCTAGTGTACGTAAGATACAATGAACGTACATACTGTACCTACATACGCAACGTATTACTATACATACCTACGTACAAGTACGTATTACCTCAGTAAACTACTGTAACACGAATTGGTCAAGCCAAACATTGTGTCATCTGATAAAAGCAGGCATCACTCCGTATTCCATCGCGCTCTCAGCTTGTACAGTACTACGTCGGTGCAAAAGTCCTTTTCGCTCACAAGTTAGAGATCAAAATAGTAGGCCTATAGTTTTTAAAAATATCCTCAAAAGCCTATCGCATTGTCTGCAGTCCGCTCTCCACCTCCTTCATCAGTCTCAAGCACAGCTCGTCCCTGTAGGGCAGGGTGACGCATTGCACCCCGATGGGAAGGCCCAAACTGCCGCTGGAGTTGGCCGCTTTCACCAGCCGCGTCTCCTCGTCCAGCGGCATGGTGGCCGGGTAGGACTCCGCCGTCTTCCGCTCATCCTCCTTGCTCACTTTTGTCACCGGCAGCACTCCGGCGGGAAAGTTAAAGGGGGGATCTGGCGGGAATTTAGTACGGGAATGGCAAATTTCATATTTTTGACCTTTGAGGGGCCAACATATCTGACGTAAAATTGCATCCTCTTTCGATCTAACTCCACATTCTGGAGTCAATTTTGCCTCAGTGAAGCGGCGCCCCAGTTAGGAAAGCTCGAAATAGGCCAAAGTGTTGCGAAATCCCCTTCCTAACTGGAGCGCCGTTTCACAGAGGCAAAATCGGCTCAAGAACATGGGGTTAGATCGAAAGAGGATGCGATTTTACATCGGATAGGATCCTCCTCAAAAGTCAACAATATAAAATTTGCCCTTCCCGTTCTAAATTCCCGCCAGATCCCCCCTTTAAGGACGTTGTAGAGGCAGGTGGCGCTCCAAACGCCGAACAATCGCGCCACATCCTCGTGCGGAGGCGCGGCGGAGACGGCCGCGCAGCAGATCACCCCGTCCAAATCCGCCGCTCTCCACGCCTTGATGTTATCCGCGCGAAACTGCGCGATATCCTCGTTCGCCTGCCGCATCTGATCCGTGTTCACCACCATCGCGTCCAGGTAGCCGGCCCATCTGGGCCAGAGGAAGCGCAGGAGCCAGGCGAAGTAGCGGCCGAGACGGTAGGACCAGTTGGTGAGGGAAAAGTGGGGAAAGGCCGCGTTTAGCGGCTCCATGATATCCTGGTCCAGCACCCGACGGAACATCCGACCGCCGTCCAGGTTGATGGCTTTGAACAGGTGGATTGCGGCCAGCCCGTTGCCGGCCGGAGCGAATGGGACCAGAGTGTGCCCGCGCGACTCCAGCGCCCGTTTGGCCAGGAGGACGGCTCGCTGACAAGCGGGAACAGCCTGCAATACTTGTATGGCAAAATGAGTGAAATAAAAGTAAAGAAGACGTAATAAAAGTAAAATAAAAATACAGCAACCATGAGCAAAGCATACTGATATAGGGTACTGTGGGGTAAACTCGGCCATGGAGTAACCCCGGCCAACCGAGCTCCTTGCTGTTTCAGCAAACGACGAACAAAATATAGCTCACTTGAATGAGGAGCGTTCTAGAAATCGATTGATTCCAAATTTGTCTCAGTTGTCCAGAGGTGGCCAGATTATAACTTGGCCGGGTTTACCCAATAGTACCCTAAATACGTATATAAAAGCAGTGTGCAGCATACCTACATACGTTACGTACCGTACCTCAAAGCCGCGCTCTCCCATGTAAAATCCTATTCTCAATGGCCTGTTAGTGTCGTAGAGATCTTGCTGGAAAGTTAGCGGGATCATCTGCACTTCACGAAACAGCGGCGAATCGGGAATCCATATTTCTTGCAGAAACAGCACCAATGAATCCACGTCCTTGGACATGGGACCCCAGGTTCCAGATACCATGGCAACGCCCTTGAGCACAGGCTTGTTGCCTACGCCTCTGCCGGACGTTGGCTTAAAGTAAAGAACACGTATACTGTACCGTACATACATACACATACAACATAGGTACTGGCCATTGTTCAACCACAACATATTGAGACAATATTTATCTACATACATTGTATTGTACTACTAAGTACCTTGCTTTGAAACATAAAACTCATAGGTTATCGGCATCCTATGTATGCAGTTGAGCCAAAAGTACATAGGCCTATTTTTGATACAGTTACTATGTTTTGGGCCGGACCAAGTACATACAGTACAGCTGCTGTTGCATGAATGAAAGCAAGCCAACTGAAAATGGGAATCCCAATGGTGGAGGACGCTGACAAGTGAGTAGTGAACAAGCAGAACAAACACCACTATAGCCTACTGTACAGCTGAATTTTGTATTTAGGCTAGGCAAATAATTACTTCGCGGATGTTTTCAAAGCGCTGAAAGCAAATCGCCCTCATCCTTTGCAGTCACAACTCGGTGTCTCATAGACTTAGGCTTAGGCTTAGGCTCTACGTGTACGTATGCACAAAAGATAGGAACTTCAAAGTACGTACTCACAGTACAGCTGCTGTTGTATGAATCAAAGCAAGCCCACTGAAAATGGAACGGTCACTTGCCGCGGTCACTTCGTTGCGAGAACTTTCGTTGCGGTCACTTCGTTGCGGTTTTTTTCGTTGCGGACATTTCGTTGTGGCCGTTTTCTGGTCATTTGGTTGCGAGAACTTTCGTTGCTGGTCATTTCGTTGCGAGATTTACCTAAGCCTAAGCCTAAGCCTAAGCCTGCAACGAAATGAACGGCAACGAAAGTACTCGCAACGAAATGACCAGAGAATGGCCGCAACGAAATGTCCGCAACGAAAAAAACCGCAACGAAGTGACCGCAACGAAAGTTCTCACTACCAAGTGACCGCGGCAACGAAAGGTCCGCAACGAAATGTCCGCAACGAAGTGACAGGCAACCAAGTGACCGTATTCCATGGTGGAGGACGCTGACAAGTGAGTAGTGAACAAGCAGAACAAACGCCACTGCATACAGCTGAATTTTGTATTTAGGCTTTAGGCTTAGGCTCTACGTATGCACAAAAGATAGGAACTTTAAAGTACGTACAGTAATCATTAATCATTAATTAATTATCAAGTCGAGAAGGAAAATTTGCCAGCTGTGCCACCAGGGAATCGAACCCTAGACCTCTTTGAGTTCCAGCCGAGCGCCTTAACCATTTGACTACACACCCGGATGACCTCAGTCGCACAATTTCCCCTTTTGATCATGACAGCTAGCCGGTACAGATTTTTACCTTGATTCCTGCCAGCCCATTGTAATGGCAGGGTATCCGTACGCTGCCGGCGATATCCGTGCCCAGTCCCAGCGGAGAGCCGCGCAGACCCAGCAGAGCTCCCTCTCCCCCGCTGGAGCCGCCGCAGGTGCGCAGTTTGTCCTGCGGATGCGTGGTGGTTCCGAAGACCGGATTAAAGCAGCCGATGCTCATCATGGTCTGCGGAACGTTGGTGTGGACGAAGGGGACGCAGCCCAGCTCCCGCAAACCCGCCACCAGAAGACCGTCTTCCGTGGGCACCGGATGCAGCAGAAACTGGGCCATCCCACACACGGATTTGTGACCTTTGACCTGTTGGAAGGGCAAGCAATAGTCAGTGGTTCGTTACATTGTTGAAACATCAAAGAAATAATTCAAGTGGTGTGTGCTTGTGCTTGGGCATGCATAATTACATGCTGTGCCAATGCAAGGGCGATTTGATTGCCAATGAATGAAGGAAGGATCATGTATACAAACATAGGTAGGTACTCTAGGTAGGTAGCTTAGGTTAGATATGTGCATATTTATACGTAACGTAGGTACAGTAAGTACGTAAAGTAAAGCAGTATACAGCTACATACAGTATGCGCTGTAATGTACACGTGGCAAATACGAGTATTCAATAAACCCATGGAGTTATATGTACATACATACCGTACCTATCTAATCTATGCACAAAAACAATTGCAGCTGCAAACCTCTAAATTATCCTTGACACTGATCGGAATGCCGAAAAGAGGCGGCTTTCGCCCGATGCTCTGATACTTGACGTCCATGGCTCTGGCCTCATCCTCCGCCTCCATGAAAAACTCCGTGACGCAATTGGTCTGCATGTGCGCTTGGATGGCGCTCCACTGGAAAGCGTTCAGCACCTCCACTGCACTCACTTCTCCACTTTGAAGAATCTCTGGATGAAAGAGAAATAGTGGCCCGCTACAGACGTGCTCCGAGTTTGCTCCGAGCGAGTTCGCTCCGAGTTTGGAATGACTTTGTTTTGAACCGAAACGAACGTCTATGACTCACACGACTTCGAATTCCAAACTCGGTTGTTCACACGCACGTTTTGGAAAACGGAGCGAGTTCGGAGCGAACTCGGTGAATTTACATGTTGAAGCATAGTCAGGGCTCCGAATTCGGAGCGAATTCGGAGTTCACGTCTGTGGCGGGCCAGTGAAACATCACATTCACTGGGTCGCTCGCTAGCTGGGCATCACGGTAAAAGAATATGTTGCACAATTTATTCGAAAAGCTCGCTGCGTTGACCAGGCGTCCCAGTACAGTACAATGGATAATCCCAAGCCCCAGAAGTACGTAGGCCCAGGTCAATTCAAAGTTAGACCTTACTGGAGGTCTCAGCCCAGGTTTAAGCTTGGAATCTTAGCAACTGTTCTTTTTACGTTCGTGCTCATGTACGTAATTGAGGCGCTGGGGACTTTGGGGGCTCTGAATTTTGATTTTATCACTTCAGTGACTGACCAGCAATCCCATGTTATTCTAGCAGTCCATGCATTTGCAAGCGACGAATACGTATTTACATACATACATACATACGTATAACTACATCTGTACACTAGTACACTGTACTGTACGCTCTGCAACTAGTATGTAAGAAGTAAAGCTCACTTTGCAGCTCTGGCAAGTTCAGCTTGACGATGTGCTCCCATTTCCTCTGGGTTTCGCCTCGATTCGCGCCCGGTTTATCCAGCTTGGCCTGCAGATACTTCTTCAGCTGCTGCACACCGCGTTCCCGGTTCTCCCGGGCCCGCTCGATCTCATTCCGCAACTGCTTCTTGCAGTGGGCTTGACCCAGATATCCAGACAGCTTGTAGAAGCTGTACAGACCCAGGGTTCCCGCCCCCACGGTTGCCAATCGATTGTCCTTGGCATAATCTAACAATTTGTTCATATTCCAAAGCGTGTAGCAGAAGATAGATAAGCAGGGAAAAATTTGATTGAAATTGTCGAACGGCAAGTAGACAAGTAAGTACGTAGGTTACTATGTATTTCAAGTAAACAAAGCGGAGCTCGAAATGCAAATGGTGTATGACTGTTATTCGAAATAGTAAGTAAGTAACACGTCCGCTTTTGATCGTTTGCCTTTGAAATTTTATTGCATGCGGTGCGATAATAAGTTCGGGGTCGAAGCAAAACTTCGAGCGTAAAAGGTGAGCGCAAACGCGAAAAGAATGTCCGCTTCCACTGTACTGTGGCATAAACTTCCAGCAGATGTGAGCTGAGCGTTTGCATACAAGCGAACTGACAAATCGATGTGGCAAGCTGGCATCCGTCTTCTTCTTGAGGCCGCCAGGTTTGTGCGTTCAGCTTCAGCTCTTCTCTCACAGATAAAAATGGTAACAATTACGGTATTACGCGGGTAGAAAACAACAGCTGCAATTGAGGACCGTTTTACTTCGTCAAATTCAAGCTATCCTATGTATGTACCTAAATACAGCTTACAGTATAGCCTATGTGTGCCCGACCGAACCGAAACCACCCAAACCCCCACCACCACCACCCCAAAAAACACCAACCACACACCAACACCCCCCCCACCAAAACCCCACCAACACAAAACAGTATATCATATATTATACCGCAGTATCACACATACAGTAAAGTGTTTCGCCTATCGCAGTACATTTCAAAAAACATTGCCCGACTCCAGACATACGAAAAATAATCATCGCTCGCATGCTCATGTACTATGGTTAAGTATGTATGGTACTTTATTTTTATATTGGGTAATGGTACTTTATTTTTAATTCAGTTGTGTATACTATAGTGTGGGAACGGAAAGGGAACGCAAGATTTAGGAAATAGCATGGTCAAGTTAGCAATTATAATATAATAATTTTAATAAAAATAGGCAACATGGATCTCTGTTTTTGTAATAAACGTAAGTAAGTAGTGCCGTAAGACAAGGCCCACCAATAAAGAATGGAGTCATTCACAGTCCCCCACTATCCTGGGGAGCGGCGAACAGTTGTACCGCATTGCCCATTTCCCTCCCCTTTTATATGGTTTCCCGCACTGTATGACGGGTTTATTAAGATTCCAATGCTTAATGTCTCCAGATTTTCCTTGAAAAAATTTGTCCGCATATCCCCAACCTCCCGTTTCAAATATGACCGAGGGTTTTAAGTAGAGATGCGGTTTGTTGTTGCAGAAGAGTTTCATTTTTTCTTTACTGTTTGCACTATGACCACCTGTGAAGTCGATAAAAGGTTTCGATGCACCTTCTTCCCGGCCAATTATGGTGGACCATTGCGGTTTGCAAATGCTGGAGATTTGCCTGCTTATCCAAGTTCCCACTTTCCAAGTGACTGGTTTTTCATTCACATAGATTTTGCACTACAAACAAAAAAGGAAACATGGGAAATAAATAATAGCAAAAATATATAGGGCCTAATTCCTGTATAGAGAAGAATGGCCTACGTAGTGAAAAGAAACGAAGCAATCCCTGACTAGTCTTGGCCCCAATAATTTGGATCCCAATTTTATTACGAAACCATTTTATTGGATATCCATTTTATTGGATATGGAATCCGATTCCATATCCAATTTATTGGATTTCTCCATATCCAATCCAATTCCATATCTAATTTATCCAATAAAATGGATATCCAATAAAATGGCTTTGTAATATCCAATAAATTGGATCCCAATTGGGGCCAAAACTAGTCAGGGATACGTAGTTTGTTTCTTTTCACTACGTAAGCCATTCTTCTCAATACAGGGATTATATATTTTTGATAATAGTATTGCTCCACATACAACTACCCTACAGTACATAGTGTATACATACACGCAGTCGTATATTCATTATTTATATATTCATACGCATTGATTTGCATTCTGTGTGCAGTAGTCTGGTGTTGTAGAAGGTGCAGGTCTTGGTGTAGTTGTTACAGGAGCAAGCTGCATTTCCAGTTTATAGTTCCGTCCACTAATCTTCAGTGTTCCACCCAATACACTGAAGGTGCCTTCAAGACAAAATGTAACATTACAAATTTCTTGCCGTACTCTTTTACCGTAGCCTCGGCTGCTGATTCGTTGGCGCCGCTTCCCTGAAATCCTGAGAAAATACCTACAACCCCCCTCCGCATAGACACACCGAAAGGAAACGGGCGCTGTCTATGCGCCGCGTAAAAAGTGCGGCACGCGCGGGCGCGCGTAGACAAGTGCGAAAGAAGCGGACTAGAATTTGGCGCGCGTTTCGCAACTGTCGCGCGCGCGCTGAAATTTGCACGCGGCGCATAGACAGCGCCCGTTTCCTTTCGGTGTGTCTGTGCGGAGGGGGATGTAGGTATTTTCTCAGGATTTGCAAGCATGCAAAAATCGGTAGAAAGAAATTGAAGGTTTTTCTAGCATGAAGAGGTGCTTTTTAGCGTTTTCTAGCTGAAACAGAAGCTGTATTTGCATTGTCAGGGAATTTTGAAGCATAAACAAGCCTAAATTACGTACCGAGGCGGAAAAAATAGGCTCTAAACCCCACTTTTTATAAATGCACTCGTGTATAACCCCCTTCGTGTATAATGAACCGGAACCCCCTCTCGCATTATAACCCCGCAAATTGGCCACTAATTTTTTGACAACCCCACAGGGTTATACACGAATCATTACAGTAATTGGTGTGAGGCTTGTGTGGAACGGCTCTAATACGGTTGGATACGTGTTGCGTTATGTACATGTCGGGTTTGGATCTCACCTTCTTTAGCTTGGGCTTTCACCTGAAAAGAAACGTTTGAACATAATCCATCAGTTGATGCAATAACGTTTCTAGCAATTCTGACATCCAAAAATCCCTAACAACCCAATAGATGCACGATTTCATCGCATACGTACAGGGTGTATCAGAATTTACTCGCCGGATGTTTGTGCTTATATCTCCCCACCGGAGTGTCACATTCAAATGCGGTTTTTTTGCGTTGAATAGCCAAGGCTTCAACTTTGATGTAGCCAAAATTTCAGCTTTCTAGGCCAACAGGAAGCGGCTCAAACAGCTCGATTTGCAAAGCGTCAATTTTCACACATTTTTGCAGGCGGCCAGGTACAGATCGGCTCCGGTTTTTCTCTCCCCAGTTTACCTAACCCAGTTCTCTCCTTAGTTTTCCTTCCGCAGTATTCCCCTCCCCAGTTTTTATCTGGAGCACAAGTTTCGGTAGAGTTTTCCATCTCCATGCCACTTCTCTTGCAGATTCGAACTTAGCAAACGGTGTTACAGCCAAAATTCGGTCATCCAAGCTTTTTCTTGGGAGGCTGATGCCCATGGTGATCAAACTGAAGTCTATCTTCGACAAGACGGCTCAAAAATGCATAAAAGTTAGCGTGGAATGGTAACAGACTTGAAAGAGCGAGAAAAAAGCGAAAATGAAATCTGTTGCCCCGCCTCAGTGCCCTGCCTCCGTTTTGCGCCACAAAAGGCGCCGCAACTTTGACCGCTTACAGCGCCATGATAATGCAACCTAGGAAGCTAAAATTTTGGCTGCATCAACGTTGAAGCCTTGGCTATTCAACGCAAAAAACCGCATTCGAATGTGACACTTCGGTGGGGAGATATAAGCACAAACATCCGGCGAGTAAATTCTGATACACCCTGTAGATAATGGTGCGCTTCAGACGTGCTCCGAGTTTGCTCCGAGCGAGTTCGCTCCGAGAAGCCTCCGAATTCGGAGCTAATTCGGAGCGTAATTTGGTTGTTCACACGTAAACGTTTTTGCTCCGAATAAACACGGCGCGCTACTTATCAGTCGTTCACAAGGGGAGAAAGCAACGCCGAGCAGCTTTTATCACTTTGCGGAGGTTCACGCGCCGCGTCGTAAATTTTCTGCGCAGTTTTTTTGTTTTCTAATTAGCTCCGACTTTTGCTCTGAGAAGCCTCCGAGTTCAGAGCTAAACTCGGTGGTTCACACGTCTCCGAGTTTCAAACTCGGCTGTTCACACGCACGTTTGGAAAAACGGAGCGAGTTCGGAGCAAACTCGGAGGATTTACATGTTGAAGCATAGGCAGGGCTCCGAATTCGGAGCGAATTCGGAGTTCACGTCTGAAGCGCACCAATGAGAACTGAGTGTGGCCTTCACTATGGAAAAAAATAGCAGGAACGTGTACTGTTTTTTTCCATAGTGAGGGCCACTAGTATGTATACGATGAAACCGTGCATCTTCTTTTGTGTTGTGTTAGAGGTTTTGGGGTGCCAGAGTCCAAATTTAGGAAAATGCTCCCAATCTAATCTCTGAAAATGTGCTGATCATGTCTGGGCCCCCATAACCACCGTCTTATATTTGAAGGATCAAGCTTACAATGATGACGACTAGAGCAAAAAAGATGGGGAAGACAGCAAGGTGAGCCATGATTGCCGATGACATTCAAACCGTCAAGTGTGGAGTTTTTGAGCGAAGCAGCACATACACTAGTGAATGAAGAGATGAGCTGGGAAGAGAAGAAAACTGTTGAACTGAGCTCTGCGCTTCGGTGTGCTGTATTTATGCGGCGTTCGCTGTGTTTCACGTATGGTAGGTACAGTATACCTATTTTTGGGGTGTATTCACATAGAAAGGAACGCAATTTCATTTCCGCTTTACGTTTACTGACCCAAACGTCAGACTGACCCAAACCCTAACGTCAGACTGACCCAAACGTTTACGTTGTAGGTAGAGTGACCAAGGAGTAAGGACGACGCCTGTCCCGAGGTTATCCCTTGTCCCCTTTTTCGAAGCCGGGACACATACCTATAGAGGACAACCACGGAAGTCAGGGGACAAGTTGTCGACGAAGAGAAACGCGGAAAAACATGGACAAATAATAGTGAAACCATGGGATTCCGTACTTCGCAATAATCTGCTGTTTCCATCTCTCTTGCATTAGACAGCTAATTAACAGAAAAAGCGCATTGTGAAGTCCATGCTTGCACCAGATTTTGTCCCATATATCCCATTACACTTTCCGTGGTATCCATAAGTACCACCGCCGTTTGGAGGGGTAACCTAATTTTTTTCAATTCCGTACTTTTTCTTCGCACCGGCTCCCAAAATTTTGAACTTTTTTTAGTACGGTAAAATAGTACGGTAAAGTTTAGCACGCCTTCTTCGCCTGTACAAAGCTGTGAAAAAAATGGAAAAAGAGGTACTAGAAGAACTTTTTAAGCACATTTCAAAAACGCAACATTTCAAAATGCAACATTTCACACATTTGAAAAAATACGGCCCAAAAAAAGTACGGAATTGAAATTTAGCGTCAAAACCGTATCAAATCAGTACGGTTAATTCTTAAATGCCCAACCTAAAAATTTTCTTCACCGTATCCAGAAAGTACGGTAAAAAATCGAAGAAAATGCAATGGGATATGTTGTCCCTTACGTGTCCCGATCCCGAAACGCCGGGACATGCACTGTACAGTAAGAAGGGGCCGCATTCAACTCAAGTTATTGTAAAAATAAGGTACAGAAGACACGTTTATTTCCACGATATTTCGTAGGGTGAGATATACCCCTTGCTCGACAGCAACCAACGGCATGTACGTACTGTACAACATACAGCGTTGAACCGTTGCTTTCGTTCCTATGGTAGAACAACGTCACACGTTTCGCGTGCGCGTGACTTCGCGTGCGAAACGTTACAGTATTACGTATTACTGTACGAAGTTTTTGTTTGAGCTCTGCTAGTGCTAGCGCGATGTACATGTATTGTGGATAAAATCGGCCGTGCATACGTGGTATGCCCATTTGTTAATGGCCAGCAGCTGGACTTTTCCGTGCCCGTTGACAATACAATACAGTAACAGTACAGTACAGTGCTAGCTGTAGTTTTCTGCACTGCATTAAACGAAAAGCCGCAGTAAAATCTGAGCGTGTGCTGGAGTGAGTAGCTACAGTAGTTGATGCGTAGGCGAATAAAGCGTTGCGTAGTGCTGTACCTAATGTATATGTTTTCGGTTGGATAATTTACGACTATAGTCTGGCCAGTAGTGGTTGGCACTTGGACTCAAGTTGTCCTGCGTAGTTTGCATGTACTTCTGCTAAATAGGAGTACACGAAGCGTGGACAGAAATCCGCATTTGTGAATCTATTTTACGCAATGCGCCTTGAGTTCGAGTGCCAACTCCTGTTCGCCAGACTATAAAATTTACCACTGCTTGACTGTCTCAACGCTTTCGAAGCCAGTATTACACTCGCGCGCGAACATGTATGTACGTATAGTACGAGTATACATAACATAACATTGTACGATAACATTGTACACTTTGCAGTAAAATGAGCATAAAGCTAAGAGCTGTAACCATGCCATGCAAACCACGACACCACACCAGGAATATATAACATTATAAGGGGGAGGAATATGCAAACAGTGTTGTGAGGCAGAAGCAAGGCTAGCGACCAAGTATAGGGTGTTTCGTAATAAACTCTCCGGCTGTTTGTGCCTCTCATTCCTCAACGGAGTGTTCGATTTTAGTACGCTCTTTTACATTTGGTAGCTAAGGCTTCTACAATTATGCAGGCAAAATTTCAGCCCTGTAGTCTTTCTACCAAGGAAGTTATGAAAGCTGAAACTTTCGGACCCAAAAATTTACGTTTTTTTTCACTATGGGGGATAAACCCGGGCTAAGGCCGAAGTTAGCACTCCACGAATGATTTTTTCAATTTTCTTCACAATGGCGTTGTAGATTTGGTTCTGCCGCGTCTTACATGGGAAAATGAACAGGATTTGAAAACGTATTAGCATTTGGATGGTAGAATTTGCTCTTGTGGTAAAATATTACATAGGCAAATCCCCGATTTCTGGGGTCAGCTTTCTGAGCTGTTTTGAGCCGCTTCCTTTTGGCCTAGAAAGTTGAAATTTTGCTTGCATAAACTTTGAAGCCTTGGCTACTTATTGCAAAAGACTGCATTTAAAAATGACACTTCGCTGTGGAGAGAGAGACACAAACATCCGGAGAGTATATTATGAAACACCCTGTATTTCCGTATATACGACTTTCTCAAATTTGTCCTTCCGTATATACGACCAGTTGTTTCCGTATATACGACCATTTTGTTGGTCGTAAATACGGAAATCCTTCCGTATATACGGAAAGTCCTTCCGTATATACGGAAGTGGTCGTATATACGGACGTCATTCCGTTTATACGACCAGTGCGTTTCCGTATATACGACCCTTGATGGTCGTATATACGGAAACAACTGGTCGTATATACTAGTACGGAAGGACAAATTTGAGAAAGTCGTATATACGGAACTACTTGGTCGCTAGCCTTGCTTCTGCCTCACAACACTGTTTGCATATTCCTCCCCCTTATAATGTTATATATTCCTGACCACACGACTACTCTGTATGTCTGATTTGCATTTACACCGTCTTTGTCATGAACGCGTGACGGTGTATATCTATCGTTTTGTTTTATCGGGCGTTTGCGAGGTTTCGTAGATTAGTCCAATGTCTACGCTGCATTCTAGTGCATAAGGAAATCAGCGATTTCTCGCCACAGAGGGCACGTAGACACAAGCGGTTTTTTTCTTGTCAATCCGGCTGAAATTTAGCCGTGGCGTTTTTGACCGCTTTGCTTTTACCTATTGTACATTGGCTGATCATGAGATACGTACCTATTTACAACACAACACATGGCATCGAGTGAGCAAAGTCAACTGTAGTTCTCCATGCGGTGCTTCATGTTCAATCTGCGGAACTTGCGCATCATGATCATCACATCAGTCATCTCATCAGTATCATCAGATACTGATGTCATGCTCAGCTCACTTGATATGTAGGCCTACACATATTTTACATCATAATAGGCGTACAGTACACATTGCGGGTTCTCCGTCTGCTCAGTTTCGGTATGTGTCTGTCTGTCTAGTCATTGTCTGCACGTGCCATGTTCTACAGTACGATTCTGCACTAACTATCACACACAAAAAATAACTCGCCAACGAAGACATCCTGAAAGAATCTGTCAAAACCTCCACGGCTAATTTTCAGCGGGATTTCCAAATCAAAAAAGCCGTTTGCTTCTATCTGCTCTCAGTGTCGAGATCTCGCCGATTTCCATATGTACTGAAATCGCGTCGACATTTGGCAGACGCTAAACCACGCAAGCCACGACACCCCACGACCCTGTACGCCCGATGCCCATTTTTATTGTTTTCATCACGTATGCATATTTCTACCACTTTTGATTTTTCGGGCGTTTGCGAGGTTTAGAATTGCCCAATGGTCGACGCCCATTTTGGCGATTTCAGTACATAAGGAAATCGGCGATATCTCGACAGTAGTATGCTACGCACGTGGTGAGTAAGCTCACGGGGAATTTTCCGTAAGTATGCTATGAAGCATCGAGAGTCCGGTGAATTCACCGTGAGTTTGAAACTCACCATCGTGTGAACAAGTGAGAAAAATTTTGCGCTTGGGAGCAAGTGAGAATGTTCTACACGAAAAATAAAACTCGAAGTTCAACTCGAAGTTCGAATTCACCGTGAGTTTACTCACCACGTGTGTAGCGCGCTACTGAGAGCAGATAGAAGCAAACGGCTTTTTGATTTGGAAATCCCGCTGAAAATTAGCCGTGGAGGTTTTGACATATTCTTTCAGGATGTCTTCGTTGGCGAGTTATTTTTTGTGTGTGATAGTTAGTGCAGAATCGTACTGCAGTCCTTTGTCTCGTGTCTGACGCAACGAGTTTTTTTTCCGCTGGCGGAAACGCCTGTTGGAATGAATTTGCATGCCAAGGGTACGTATGTACTATGTACATTCGTACATACAAATGTGTCCCCTATTCCGATGCTGGTTCATCCAGGCGAAGTTACAAAAATAGTCAGCTTGGCTTTTGGCTTGCTTGCTTGGATAGGGTCAGTTGTATACACGTACGTATACACGGAATGTAGCTTACCATAGCTGGAGCTGGAGGTCCTCTCGGGTTCTGCTGCGCTTTTAGGTACTATCACTAAGTATGTACAGTATTCCTCCTATGCAGATGCATATTGTTCAATGTGTATTAGCTGCTGTAACGTCGAGACAATCAGTGCTGCTGTCCGGCCATCAGTACAGAAACATAAGGATGCAAAAGCTTATTCTAGCGGAAAAGAAAAACTGGTTGCGCCTGACAGAGGACGAAGGACTAGAATCTGGCACGTGCAGACACCATAAGACCATATACATACGTACATGCCGCAGAGCAACTGAGCAGAATGTATATGTATATGTAAGCCATCGTACGTACATTACTGTACACATTACATACAGTATGTACATTTTCATCACGGGCACGGAAGAGTGGAAGCTTTTGGCTTGCCGGCTGTTATAAAATGGCGGTATACCATAGTACCATTACCAAAATTATATATTTTTGCCATTACCATGGTCACACCACCGCATAGCCACACGAACTATGATGCCCACGCAGAACTTTTCAACAGAACTTTTCAACAGTAGCTTTGCATGAAATTACTGTGATCTGCTCACGTAATGGCTATATGTAGTACTGTATATGTAATGTATGCACGTTCGTATGTACTACAGTAAACATACGTAGCCATATTTGCGAAATATTTCAGTTTGTAAGCTCCGGCAAACGTAGAGGGAAGGGATCCGTTACGCCCGTTTGAGTATAAGACGATACGTTATGTCCACGATATTTCGTTGGGTGAGATATACCTACAGTACATGTTTTATTTGAACTTTACTTTATGTCAGTGGAAATGTACGTACAGTTGAGACATTTTTAGAATTATTAGTTAGAGACTTGGTACCGTAGTGGTACACATAGAAGGGTACGTAGGGTAGACCGCCAGAAAGTCGGGCCTTTGCGATGGCAGATTGTCCCAAGTTTAAGAGATCGGAGACACGAGAAGTGCCTGAAAGCCTGGACAAGGACAAGAGAAGTACAGTAACCTGCTGGGACGCCAGTACGTGAGTCGAACACGCAGCGCAGCCCGCTCGATCTCATTCTGCAACTGCTACATACAGTACACAGACCTACTACGTACAGAACATATTTTACGTACGTACGTACGCCTGCAGAAAGCGTTGATCATTGGTGTGTTTGCGACTTGTGTTGATCATGGCGAATTCGTCGAAAATTATCTTTTAGGGGAGCTTCATCATATAGTGCGTCACGCTGAAATTCCTCTGTGCGTGAGACCCCCTCTACGTCACGCTTTCGTCACACGTTTTTGGGCGTTACCCCCCCCCCCCCCCCTAGAATGCTTACGTACAGTACATACATAGAGTGGCTAGAGTGGCACATCATCACGCAACGTCACATTCGTCCTTAACTCCCCTACTTTTGCGTCACCGCAGCCGGCTTTCTATGTCTAAAGCGCCGGCAAAGGGGCGGGGCCTCGTGGTGGGACCTAAGCTTGCAATAAGGAGTTGGCTTCGGTTTTTGATGTGAGGCAAAAGGGAAGCGAAGCCAACCCTTCCTGTTGTAAAGTAAAGCAGGCAGGCTGCTAACAGTGTTATGGGCACAGCACCAAGGTCAAACTGCGAGTCTTTGATTAGCTACTGGCACATCAATATTGGGTGAATAATAATCATTTACAGTTCAAAATGACTGCAAAGCTTTGCCCAACTTTTTTAGCAAAAAATTTTGACCTGTTGTCACTCATATTTTTGCGCTGTAATTAGAAATGTTTGGCTGACCTGTTAATGCAACTTCGCAAGCTGCTGCCTTCCTTTTGTTTACTCTGCACACCCTAGCAGGCTAGTAGCTGAAGAGCAGCTTGGTCAATTGATTGACCTGTGGCCAATCCTTGCTCTTCACAATGGTGTCAGCCAATAAAAGAAGATGTGAACAAATGTGAACTAAATCCGGCGCTTTAGACATATGAAGCTAAGCCGTCGTGGTGGCATATGCATCTACTTATGAAGCTCTCTTTTAAGGTGGATACGGAGTCTTTCCGACCCAAATTTGAGCAGCTGCTGCGCTCGCAACATGACCGATACAAACATGCAGTTTTGCTCTCGTAGTAGGCCCAACCTAGGCCTACCCGTACATAAAAAGAACGGCTCAAAAACACTTGTATTTGGCGCAGTACGACGTCTCAAAAACACCCCCAAAAGCATGCGATATGACGCTACTGAACGAACCGCTGGATATTTTTCAACATCCAGCATATCACTCGATTCGTCTCGCTGAGACGAGTCGATCGATACCTCTGGCGCCCCTCTACGTTGCCTCTACGCAAAGTTAACCTTATATTAGGGGCTATCGTTTGAACGAAGATTGCGCAACGCACAGACCGTTTCAAGGTGCCCACAGACGCTTTTTGAAAAGTTCAGGTGATGCTCTTTCAAATGAGTACTCTGCCGTATTCCAACTCGCCCTGGTTGTTTCAGGAGAGATCGATGAACATAGGACCTCATACCGGGTGTTTCACGAAAGCTGTCACCTCTAAAATGATGATAACTTCTGAACCAATGCACGAATTTCGACGAAATTTTTTACATAGAAAATTGAACACATGCCTGACAAGCGTGCAAAATTTCATTAACATACATTCAGTATTAACAAGGAAACTAGCGACGCCTTTTCAGGTCCTATTTTTCGAGTGCTCGTTTTTCTGTTCTCCAGCGCTTGTGTAGCCATCTTCCAAAACTCTGGAAAGACCTTTTCAAGCATGGTCTTTAGGAATGTCGGCATTTCCATTTATGTATTGGGCATTGGCACAATATGCTGCAGAAAGAAGATCTGAATCGATGCTCAATGGAGCGATCAGCACACCTTCTTCCATCTGGACTTCAAAAGTAGAGCGCTTTTCATGCCACTACCGATTTTGACAGCCAATGTTTGAGGCTTCATAATTCCCTTCGTACTTAGACCCACCAATAAAATTTTGCACTCTTGTCAGGCATGTGTTCAAGTTTCTATTAAAAAAATTTGGTCAAAATTCTTGCATTAGTTCAGAAGTTATAACCATTTTAGAGGTGACAGCTTTCGTGAAACACCCGGTATAGTCTGTTTAGTATAGTATACTCTGTTCAACGAAAGAAAACGTCGAGAAACCCATATACTATCGGGTAAACTGGTGAGATTGATGTTTCATGCTGCAATAAAAGTTGCCTCTGAGTACATTACATTGACGTTTCATCCAGTCACCCTCCCCTTGATATTTCATAAAGTGCCCGTGCCCACCCCGCCTTTATATTGGAAAGACTCCGTATCCACCTTAAGCTGTGCCCCTGTCGATTGCTGGAATGGAAGGAAACAAACAATGATGAGTTTATTATTCGTCAACTCCTTGCCCTTTAACAGAGCCACAGGCAAAATGTGTAGGTTCACTGTCGGCTGCTTTTTGGTTCTGATTGAACGGATAGAGGATGCCCTTTATCTGCTGTTCAGTAGCTTTTTCTTGGAATTTATGAAAGAAGCAAGGTGGACAATTGCGCCTGCAGTTTCAGATTTGAGTTGGCGATGGTGACATACATCACAAGCTTTCAGCCGAAAGCGCCATATTATCAGGTGGATCCTAAATGAAATACGTACGTACATAGTAAAATACACTGTAATTCCTCGTTTGTTGCCCCTAGATTACGTGCAGCCCTCATCGTAAGTAAGTATAACGCCCCCGGAGCAAAAAAAGTGTGGTGTAAAAGGACTTTTTTGTTTCAAAAATGGCCCGTCGCATCGTTCTTCGAGGTGACGTGTTTGCCCTCGAATGCCCCCGTAATGGCGACTAAAACGGTTAGTTATTAAACCCCAGCAGGAGTGAGTACAGTACAGCATATTCTCGCGCCTATACACCGCTAAATTTCTCATTTTCTCCCGAGGACAGAAATGCGCTACGTACGTAAGTGGCCACATTGTACAATAAAAGCCCAGGTGTAAAAGAGGTACTTACAGTAGACCAAACTCAGCGCAACCATTTCCAATAAAGCAGAATATGGAACGTAGTGCAGCTCTCATATTGGGGGCGACATACTTGATCATTGGACTGGACTGCTTGGAATAATTGCTAATCTTGTTACTATCGGAACATTTCTTGTACGCAGAGAGTTTCGCTCTAACCCAGCTTATCTTTGGATGGTTGGAATAGCTGTATCGGATAACTTTTGCCTGCTTCCGCTGGGCCCCTACTCAGGAATTCGTCTAATCACTGGAAGTCACCACTACCACACGCACACAGCTTATGATAGACCAGATGCATTGGAACAAACGGTCATGATGCTGTTTACATATAAGGGAGCGCCTGTCAAAAATATTAGTAAACAGTAGTAAACTAAGAGCTACAGTAGTAAACGTACCTGGGAGCTACAGTAGTACACGTACCTACCTATAAGTACCTATGTACTGCGTAAGTACATACATACGTAGGGTCCTACTCGGCGAAACTTTGGTTTTTCTCGACCACAGTCAGTTTGTAGACCTCTGCATTATATGGATTAAACACAGCGGTCCACGCGTGGTAGAGTTGCGCGCGTGGTAGAGTTGCGAAAGGAGAGGAGGAGACTTGGCGCGCGCCGAACTTTGTGCAGTGTAGGTCCGATAATACAGAGAACTGCAAAATCACTGTGGTCGAGCGTAACCAAAGTCTCTTGGTGGTGGCCCCAAAATGACATGATCTATTGAGTTGCTTGTCGCAAAATTTTTTGTTTGTAGTTTGGTTTGACACGATCATTTTCTTTGCATTTCTCAACTTGGATCGTTTCGTCGTGATCTGTCTGCCTATTCAGCATTGGCTGTCTCAGCAGTGCCAGAAGCCGAAGCTTGTTGTGGTTGTCATTTTTGGTGTCGTAATATGCTCATTCGCATACACAATCTCATTTGGCTTATTTGCCGATGGTATCAACCATCCTCCAAACGTCAACTACAGATTCAAAGACCAATATTTCACCCAAACGTTTCGACTGGATCAAGGAAAACTAATGCTGATTTCATGTACACTTGTCAGCGCTGTTGCCTGGCTCGTGGATGCCCTGTGCATCATTGCGGTGTTGCACAAGGTGCGAAAAGTCAAGGCGAAACTGCACGCTACAAGTGCTGCATCTTTTTCTTCTTCTCCATCTAAAAGACAACAGCAGCGACTGCAACATCAGCAGAATGAAATCTGGAAAAAACAGGTAGGGCACCATGATCAGGGGTAAACCCGTCCATGGATGGGAAAATCCGGCCACCTACAGTCGTGGTAAGTTTCACCCGAGGCTGCATAGGTATCTCAGCGTCAGCAAAAAGGGTTTTCCCAATGATTTTTTGCGGCCGGCCGACCGGACCAAAACATAAGTGGGCCGGGCCAAACATTAGGAACAAAACTTGGCCGTAGCCCTTCGCCTTCCTCTTGAGCAAATCGGATCTTCTCCCTCCTCTCCCTCCCTCCTTCTCCTTCCTTCTCCCCCACGCTGACTCTAATCCTCTTTATGACCACTCAAGAGGGAGGAAACAAAAGCTCGTCCGTTTCGTCCGATGTCTTGGGCTGGGACGAAAAAGTCCGGACCGCCGGCCCTTTTTGGTTCATTGGGAACACGCTAATCCTTCGGCCGGCCGGCGGGTCCGGCCCATTTTAAGGGTTTGGGAAAACCCTTAAAATGGACCGATTGAGACAAATGTATCAATCGATTCCTTGATCTCTCATCTTTCAAATGAGCTGGTTTATCGTTTGCTGAATGAAACAGCAAGTTCAAAAATCCTTCTACGTAGGTACCGGGTTTGCCCATGGCAGGGTTTACCGCACAGTAGCCTACCCTATATATACTGTACACGGTAGATAAACACTGGCAATTTTTCCCATGGAGACCGCTTGGAGACCGCTGGAAAAAAGCGGGAAGGAAAGATCGCCGTGCATATTAGCCAAGTCAGCGGTTCTCTGAGTTCACCCTCTATTTTAACTAAAATTTGAACCCTGTTTACAAACAAAAACGAGCATGATGCTGTGTTTGTTTGATTGGGTTGAACGAAGACCAAAGTTTCAGGATCGGGAAAGACTTTCCGCTGACTAAAGCCTTTGCTAATATGTCTGGCAAAAACGTTTCTCTGCTTACGTACAGTACAACTATACAATACCAAAAATTACAATATACACTGTTACAGGTGTCAATCTTAGTACAAACTTCTATTCCATGCGTTGTCAACATAATCAGCACTGTGATTTCCGTGATCGTAACGTCACTGCTAATTGGTCGAGGACAGATCATATCCACGACGTGGATATTCGGTCTCTGTCACATCGCCTTTATATTCAACCACGTTTGCAATCCCATTTTCTACGCCATCTTCAACAAAGATCTGCGAAAGATTTGGTTCAACAAAACATAGAAAGATAGAAAGCATTTTTATGTCTTGCAACCTGTAGACACCTAGGGTTCTTTTTGAACAATTTTCCATGTTCCTTATTCCCTGGACATATGCAGATGAACTTTGTCATTGAAATAATTTTATATTTTTACTTACTGTAGTGCTCTTTTTCTCCATAGAATGAATAATTACGTACGGTTTGGTACGTGGGTAGCATATAGTCAACAGCTCGAATTGAAAAGCTGTCATATTCTACGTATTCTACGGTTACTGCGTCAATTTCAATCTTTTACATACGTACAGGGTGTCCCGAAATAAACTCCGGGGGTTTCCGCGCTTATAACTCTCGAGTTAAAGCTGAGATTTCAATTCGTTTTTTTCTTTTATGTAGCCAAGGCTTCAACTTAGATACGTGCAAAATTTCATCTGCGTAGCTCCATTGGTTATGGTTTTATTGGCCTTCAGAGTTTTGGTACCGTTCTTGCAGTTTTTCCCTCAGTACTGAAGAATTGTGGTTTTAAGATAACTCAAATTTGTATTTACGCTTCCAGGCTTTGAACTGGCGTCCACACGTTGGGTTCTCTTGTCATTTGGATTGCTCTGAGCCACTTAGAACAGAATTATCAGATGTTGATAGAGAACTATGCCAGAAAATGTTCCGAATTTGTTTATTCGGGGAAGAAGTCTATAGAAATTGGGGGCAAGAGAATGTTGCTGTTTTGGACCAGTTCTAGTTGAAGTAAAATCTTGAAATTTTGCCTGCATCTAAGTTGAAGCCTTGGCTACATAATGCAAAAAACCGCATTAAAATCTGAGCTTTATCTCGAGAGTTATTACCGCGGAAAGCCCCGGAGTTTATTATGGGACACCCTGTACATTCTACGTACATACATACGTACATTCTTCATACGTACATACGTCAATTTCAATCTTTTACATACGTACCCGCTCAAATTCGACAGCCACCGCTCAAATTCGACAGTCACCGCTCAAATTCGACAGCCACTTTTGCGGTGTCTCTCGAAAAGTATGAACATTGAGCGCTTTCTTTGTGTATATAAATTCTAAATCTTACCTGTTGCAGAATGTTTGTACAAAGGTGTACTAGTATTAGTTTGCTGGACACAATATTATTCGTAAAACTTTCATATTCCACCACAGATTCGTACAGTGCGCTCTGTTTGACCACTCATAGTACATGTAAGTACACGTGTGTATACAGTGTGTGTGCGGTATTGTGGGGGTCTGCATTGCTTCCATCTGCTACGAGTTGGTGTGTTCTCTTTTTGTCACGTATTTGTTGAATAAAGATATTGATTGATTGATACATAGGTAGTACAATATCAACACCCGTATGTAATATTGCACAATACCCGAGCCCGAGTACGTTGTGCAACATTGGACAGGGGATCAACGCTGGACCTGTGATACTGTACAGTATGCGCAGCTTTGGCATTGTGTATGTAGGCCTAATGTACTATGTAGTCTTCATTCATTGTTCCATTTTGTGATTTGTCGCATGAATCTTTCCTCTTCCTTTCGAGTTTCCGCTTGTGGCGCCATTCTGCAGCTGTTGTACATAATATGCATGCGCACTGTAATGTTGCATGTTTTCACGATGTACGTAGTTTGACTTTATTTTACAGCTCTGTTGTGTGAGCATCTCATCAGCTGCAGTGCGAAGCAGTGTTGCATTGCTAAAGGCTAAGAAAGACGATAATATCAACATCGCCCTCACATTTTCTATAATGGCGTCGCGATTTGATGGGAAAAGTGTCATCGTGACTGGAGCTGGAAGAGGTTGGAGGACTTTGGGAGCATCTGACATTCCCATCCGTTTTCTTGCAGCAATCCTGAGTGTGAATTTTTTCAGGCATTGGAAGAGCCATTGCAAAAGCCATGGCAGCTGAGAACGCTGCAGTGATTGCTGTCAACAGGACGAAAGAGCATCTGGACACACTTGTTCAAGAAGTTTGTAGTGTTGTACGTAGCCATGGAACATGGTCCCGTAAAGTAAAGAGGCTTGTTGAAAAATTGTCTAGTGCCCTACGATCACACCGGTATGTTGTGACCTTGAGCAGCTGGAAATTACGATGACTGCAGTTCAACCCCATCTGCCTGTGGATTATCTGGTGAATAATGCTGGAGTAAGCATGCAAGAAGAGTTCACCAAGGCGACTCCGCAGATGTTTGACAAGTACACCAACTGAAGCTTGAGCAAACTGCTTGCCGCAGTTCAACTTCTTATCGACACAAATAGTATGTGTGCATGTGGTACACCGTACACCACGTTTCCATTTAGAATTTTTGATGTCAACTTGAAAGCTCCCTACTTTCTTTCACAATTGGTTGTCAACAGCATGATCGAGCACAAAATCAAGGGTTCAATCGTCCACCTGTCCTCCAGGATTTCCAAACAATATCCACTTCCGTCACAGGAGAAAGGACTGTCCATTTACTGTAAAAATCGCCAAATAAAGAAATAACGCAAAATTGGGTCAGCGGCACTGTTACATACTGTACATACATCAATGTCGTACCTACCTTTTATGGTACAACGAACCCCATTTTCCCGTGTCATCGGTTTTTGCCAGCTTGCAGCAAGGCGGCGCTGGACATGCTAGCAAAGTGCATGGCAGTTGAGATGGGTCCTCACGGCATTCGGGTCAATTGCGTTAATCCGACTCTCATCTGGACCGACATGGCGAAAGAAATGAACCACTTGGACTTGGACAAAGTTGTCGGCTCGATTCCACTAGGACATATTCCTGGTTAGGCTCTTTTCTTCGACTAAAATAATTCGTTTGATGCATATTGCATGTATGTAGTGACAGTACGTACATCTCAAACTTGGCTTTGCGAGGCCCTTCTAATATACAGTACATAACATAGCCAAGTGCAGTACTACAGTAGTATGTACTACTGTATGTATAGTGCATTTTTTCTGTATTGAATTTTCCAGAGATGACGGATGTTGTAAATGCAGTCTTGTTTCTACTGAGTGATCATGCTGCAAGTACCACTGGTCTAGCTTTTCCTGTAGATGGTGGGCTATGGAGCACATGTCCATCATAAAATGTACATTTTGTGCACAGCTTGGTCTTGTAACCATACATACAGTAGGTACGTATGGCCATTTGATCAGTTGAATATGCTTTGTATATTTAATTGTAAGTAGAATTGCGACAATAATTACGAGCCAATGCCATCCTGGTTGACATTTAAGTGATTGACAGATGGCTATAAGAAACACTTCTGATTTTTGTCATACAATAATTATTGCTATGCGGATGCTAAGCAGGTTTTGATCTAACACACGCACGTCAAAAGCATTGGTGCGTCATGTTTCGTCCTGTTGGGTTGGCATGTGACACGATGGGGGATTTAGGGTGGAGTTGGTTTGGCATTTTGTCATTTCTTGATGGAGCCTTCTCAGTCTCACAATATCCGGAGACTACCTTTTAATGGGCCAATAAAGGAGGGCAATGTCTCACGCCGTTCATGTACCACACACCGTACATACGCATGGATATAGGGCGTGGCATAAGCGCTGCAAAGCGTCTTGGCTTGCAATACAACCAACTATCAGCTCCGCATATCAAGTCATCGAAAGAGAAAACGCTTATTGGCATATGAGTATAAATAATCAAGCCATCAGAATGCCATTTTGCTTCCACGGCCACACAACAAGCCCCTCAGCTATCAATAGGATAATTAGCCAGAATTATTATGAGCCCCAATATCCTGCAAAAGTCCACGGCAATTTTAATCAGTCATGCTGGCGTCAGGGAAGTATTTTTCTTTTCTCTTCCAAAAGCTTGTTATCCGAGACACATTGCAGCCCACCAAGGAAGGTTTCAGGACGGCAAGGAAGCGGTCCGAGAGGATAATACGACACACTTGCGCATTCTATGTACCTACCCGAAGAACGGCAGAATAAAAATGGCGTCCGTTGACATCCTACTCTGTGCGTAAGAGCGTCTTTCACTCTTTATCACTAACTGCAGCTAGCTGCTTTGTCCTCTGCTCTTCGCGTTTCTCATTGACACACTACAGTAATTTTGTTTTTTAATGCCGCGTACGTATGTTTGCTTCAAACAATTGTAACGTAAAGCTATAAAGGAAGTGACCGAGTAGCCTTAGCCTTACCCACCATCTACAAATTAGACAACTGTATGCCGTTATTTAATGGTTGGGTATGCTACTGCCACTACGAGGTACATTTTAAGTGCCTTACTTTCCCTTCTACGGAGAGAAGAGTGCTGGTCGTTGCGCTCATCCGTGTCCCTTCATCCAAAACTCTTACCATAATCTTATCTTCATGTATAAGCAGACGTGGGCCTGGGGGTGAGGGGGGGTATGTTGAACGCACCCCCACCCCTACCTCTCCATACCCCCACCCGTACCCCCAGGAAAAATGAAAAGCAACATACCCCCGCGTACCCCCAGAAAAAAACAGCACTACGTATCCCCACCGCGTAACCCCAAACTTGGATTCAGCAGTTTGTCTGCCAGGACACGTACCCCCACCCTTTTTTCCTCTGGCTTCATCCATCCATGCTCAGACTTTTTACATACTCCACAAAGTGCATGCATTCTCAAGAATTGTTGTTTGTAGTTGCACAATGTAGTGAATAGTTTTATATAATGATTTAGGCCTATCCCTATCATTCTAGACAAGTTGCTAAAGTATTCAACAGTGGAAATTCGATTCGAACACATACTTACACACCACTCTTATCAACCCACCACTGCATTTTGTATAAATGTTACAAGGTGCACCATAAAAACTGTTGCACTGTGTGCAAAAAATAGTGCTCATTTTTTTCTGGGGATAGGTATTGTATAGACTGTGGGGTTATGTAGCATATCATTTACAGTTGGGGGTACGTAAATATGCTGGGGGTACGTGAGGTTTTTTTCTTGGGGTATGTAAAAAATCTGGGGGTACGTGGCCAAAAAAAATTTTTTGGGTGGGGTACGCAACACCCCCCACTTTTGACCTCCTGCATACCCCCACTGACAGACCCCCACCCTCAAAACCGTGCCCACGTCTGTATAAGCACTCGACATTGACATTGTTCCTGTAGGTAAGGCACTGCTAGCACATGTACGTACGTATTATCAGGACTGGAATTACAAATACGTACCTTTATGAAGTGTGTGTACAGGTACACGTACACATACATCACGCACTGGGCCCTGTTGCTTTATCTCCATCGTGTGTCTAAAATGTAAATTCTAAAGTAGCAAAACGCGCACATAAAGACGGCAGTGCTTCATTAACAGAGCTGGTCTGGAAGCTGGCATATGTGCCGATCTTACTCGAATTACACGTTCGCATGTCAATGTCAGTAGTCCAGTGGCACACTTTATGTACATACTACATTAATCGTAGGCTTTGTTTATACCTACGTATACGAGCCATAAAATGCATACGTACATACGCAGCTACAAAATCTTCGATTCAATTTACTTACCAGTCGCTTTACTGCGCATTTGTCGGAAACGAAGCGTACAGACCTTTGTAGGTCGGTCCGTGGTAGAAAACACGCTCAGGCTATTCATTCTTGGTACAACTAGTGGTGGGACGGGTACCGGGACCGAAAACCTAACATTGGGTACCGGACCCAAAATACCCAAAACCTACCCAAAATTACCGGACCCAAAACCGTTTTGCCTCTACCCAAAATTACCTGGGTATTTTTCAATTACCGGTGGGTAATTTTGGGTACCCAAAAGGTTTTGGGTCCATCATTCTACCGAAAAGGTTTTGGGTACCGGAAAGGTTTTGGGTACCGGATGGTTTTGGGTAACCAAAACCTTTTGGGTGATCAGCTTGTGCTGCATGTAGGAAATGGTTATTGTTACATGTAATAATAGCTTGTGCTATATGTAAGGAAATTATGTTTTGCCAATAAGGGGCTATATGCATAGGGGGCTATGCATAGGGGGGGGGGGCTATGTATCGGTAAATACGGTATGTAAGCATGTACGTACATCTGATCGTAACGTACCTACACATGTATATCAATGGTATATATGTACGTATGCGCTTCCATACAATACGTACGTAAGTATGTAGAGTAATGCAATCTTGCTCTTTCTACTCTAAAACGCTGCTTCTTTAGTTTTCATTACCTTACTATGAAAAAGGTATGTAATTTAGCGCATGGCTTGATCCAGCAAAACCATAGGCAAATCAGGCAGCAAGGCGAAGGCAATCTCTAGGGCAGGGCGAAAATTTTTGACAAAAATTAGGGCAGAGGTTTTGGGTGGGTACCCAACGGTCATTACCGAAAACCTAACATCCGGTACCGAAAAGGTTTTTACCCAAAATTACCGAAAACCTACCCAAAACCCCTGAGAGGTTTTGGGTACCGACCGAAAACCTACCCAAAACCCCAATAGGCCTACCCGTCCCACCACTAGGTACAACTCTGTCGGTGCGGTATATGGCAACGATCAAAATCTACAGTACATGTACACGATGACGATAGTCACCCCTCATTTATCACTATTGGTCGGCTATTAGCGAACAATAATATTACCCGCAGACGATAGAAAGCAATTATGTACTTTGAATTATGTTCTTCGTTTTGGTAAGGTAGGCATTTCTATACCAGGATCTATGGCAGACAATGTCTTGAACATGAGTTAAGAACATACGCCGATATTAAGACTCCACGTCACCATGTACATAGCTTGTCAAGTTTTCAACAACAATCGGCAATCCTTGCGAACTGTGAAGAAGGACAACTTGATGTCCTGCTGAGCTTAGTGGTCGAATGTTACCATTTTACCTTGCTGTGCGAAGCACGCGTCACATGTTTTTTTTCGTGGGATCTAGCATACTGTTAGCAAATTTTTGCTGATGTCACTGCTAGCTAACTACCACTGATGTCAGAGTAAAATTTACCGGTACTTTACCCGGGTAAAATGGCCAATTTTGGGCCGGGTAAATTTACTTTACTTTACCCGATGTAATGACTTATCGGGTAAGGTTTACCGGTACCCGGCAGTGTGGACGCTTACCCGGGTAAAAATGCTGAAAGTGCGGGTAAGTATGGCAAATGGTTACCCGATTTACTCAGCACATACTTGCTCAGTACTTACCCAGGTAAACGTACTCGAGTAAAGCGTGCGCTCTATGCAGCTCAGCACTCGTACACATCTAATTCCTTCCTCGAGGCGGAGATGACAACGCACGAAGCGGCACTTCAATGTTCGTTCATTCGCGCATACGTACGTATCTTATGTTTTGTTATATAATGTACATATGTAGTATGTATGTACGTACATACCACGTTGTACGTACGTATGTATGTATGGTACAGTATGTCTGTACGTATGGTACAATAGCTCACTTACGGTCAGGCAAAATGACGGTGCCGATGAATACCTATACTGTACCTTAGAGTATGAAACGCATGTTGGTAAGTAATGTATGCGGGATGTACGTAGCGTAGCGGCAAGCTACTGCGATATTCAACAGTGACAGGTCCGTTGATGAAAAACCTTGGAAATTTAGTGTAAACGCTCGAATGAAACAGTGACACAGAAAAACTACATAGGCCGAGCTATTGCTAACTTTTTAGTACTAAAATAATTATTTACCATACTTACCCGATTTTACCCGGGTAAAATGCGTGATATGGCTTTACTTTACCCGATTTGACAGGAGCCGGGTAAATTTACTTTACTTTACCCGTTTTTCCTGAAGACCGAGTTGACATCAGTGCTAACTACATATAGCAGCTAGCCGCTCTTGCTTGTCAGCTTGCTTGAGAACGAGGCGTTTGCGTAATGCGTACTATGCCACTTGCCTTTAATTGTCAAACGACACATGATTACATCGGCCAGCTTTGTGTCGCAGATTGCTTTGTTTGATCACGTTTTTTCAGCTAACTGCTCAAAAAATACAAACTGCCGTATTGTCGTTCTGGAATGGATTGACTAATTTAGTAGCGCAGCTCCCAAGAACGGTATTGTGCGCTTTTACTCCGCATTTGCCGTAGACATTTCCATCGTGTTATCTTCTTTCACTCATCATGCGTTTACTACTGGCTCTTCCATCAGGGAGTTCTTCTACGTACTGTTGATCCAACCACTGCTACCGTTGGTATCTAGTCAGAATAATCAGATGTTCCGTTGCGCTCATCGCCAAAATGGGCTGCTGCCGTTTTGGACAGCAGAATAGTTCACTGCTGTCAGGTATAGCTGCGAATGTGCGCTGCAATGACCACTGGCCTCACCTTGTCCATCATCTACATCGCTCTTCTGTGTCTTGAAACTGGTACGTACGTACGTAATGAGGCAGGGGCATGGCTGTGCTATGGCATGGCATACGCAGGCTAACAACTTCTAGTGACAGCATCGACAGTATCCTGCTAGTTGCTTTGCTACCATCTGGCATCTGCCTAATTATTGCAGTTTGTCTTCCTTGGAAAGTCTAAATGTGATCCTGAGAATCGCCCTTAGGCTACTAACGGCATATTTCAACGAATTGTTTCTTTTTCAGTGAAAGCATCGGTGCTGTGCTACAATTGCTCCAACAAGACAAATTGTTTTCACGGCTTATGCAAGGGAGACTATTGCGTCAAATCAATAGGTAGGTACTGTACGCACTACGCAGCCACAGCAGTGTATGCTTGGTTTATTTTACAATTTACGCAATACTGATTGAAGTCGGGTCCTGTTTTAGCGACGGCTTCCGTGAGCAAAGGCTGCGAATTTGGCAAGTTCGCCTTCAAGGATTTCTGTTTCGATGACGAAATTTATGGTATCCAAGTGCGCTCCTGCTATTGCAAATCCCGTAGCAAGTGTAATTCGTCGGTGGCCATCCAAGTGTCCGTGTTTCTGATTGTGTTCGTTTGTTGTTGGGCTATATTCTTACAATCCTAATAAAACATAGGTGCGAGTAGATGCATACAATGAATAATGAATACACACAGACGTGATCAACAACATGCCATGCAGTCATGAAAAGAGAACAGGAGGCGGTCAATAGCACAAACTTGCATAGATTGCATATTTTGACTATATGTGACATTTGCAATCAGCACTTTCTTTGGTTACGGTCATCATAACGGTGACAACTTGCCGCTGATCCTTCCATTGAAACGACAAAACGGTGCTAATCTGTCGTAGCAGATCTATGATATGCTACAGGGTGTCTCATAATAAACCGTCCACCTTCCCGTGCATGTAACTCTGGAACCACACCATAGATTTTAATGCGGTTTTTTGCATTTTGTAGGCAAGGCTTCAACTGAGATGTGTACAAAATTTTGGCTTCCTAGGCCCAGTGGAAGCTGCTCAAGCACCTTTTTCCTCCAGCGGTCAAAAACAAGGTTTTTCGAACTGGTAGTGCCGATTTAGGGGTAATTCTGTGCATGATTCATAATAAAAATTAGCCTCGTAATGAAGAAAGATGTCCCAAAATGCTAGGAAATGTGTATCTCATGCAGTATCCCCAGTGCCAGCATAGCAAACGCATGAAACAGGGTAGCTTGAAAAACTGAAACCGATATTTTCTCCATAGTAAAGGAAAACGTCGATTTTGAGCTTCGAGATTCAAACCGTCGTAGTCTCCGAAGTATGTGGACGAAATAGTTGAAATTTTGTGCACACCTGCGCTGAAGCCTTGGCTACAAATACAAAAAAACCGCATGAAAATCAAAGATGTGGTTCCAGAGTTACATGCACGGAAAGGTGGACGGTTTATTATGAGACACTCTGTACTTTGACACGCTGAGCATTGATGAAGTGGTCGCTCAACAGCAACACTTGTTCCAAAGGAGAGAATTTCAAGAACATTGCTACAGTAACCAGCGAACATTCTATCAAGACGAAAACGCAACGAACGAACGAGAAGAAAAAGAAAAGAAGAAGAACGACGAGAACGAGGCGATTTCATCAAATTGTCAGAATATTTTCTTTCATTTTCAGATACCTAAAGGGTTAACAGGTAAAGAACCCAAGCGACGTGAATGTTACGAATGAATGTATTGTGGCTGATGCTAGTGTTTGTTTGTAGGCCCTCCCCAACAACAAGTGTAGTGAAGCCTGTCTGTGGACGTTTTGCCATGGATCCGACGTCTGCTGAAGTTTCTGCCAAAATCAAGGTATTTAGTTCCGAAAAAAAATTATTTTCCTGATTTTCAAAGTTTTTGGCGTTCAGCAAAGTTGCCGTGCGTATTTCAACCACACCTATTTAACTCATACCCCGACCTGGCGTCACTGTTGGCAACAACTTTTTCACTTGTTGTCGGTTTTGTTGTCCGTTTTGTTGTTTGTTGTCCGTTTTGTTGTCCGTTTTATGGGGTTTTGTCGGTTTTGTTGTTCGTTGTCATTTTTGTTGTCCACGGACAACAAAACCGACAACACCCATATAAAAACGGACAACAAAACGGACAACAAACAACAAAACGGACAACAAAACCGACAACAAGTGTACAAGTTGTTGCCAACAATGACGCCAGGTCGGGGTATGAGTTAATACGCTGCATTTTTCAGGCAGCTATAAAGGCGAAATTGGAGGAGCTAGGTGCCTACGTTGACGATGAGTTGCCTGATTACGTGATGGTGATGATAGCAAATAAGAAGACGAAGGAACAGATGGGCGAAGATCTCAGTCTCTTTCTGGGCAAAAATGCGTCCGTCTTCACCAAATGGTATCAAAAGTCAAAATTTGCAAAATATGAACCTGCCCCGTCGCTTCTATCCATGGTAGACGTCGGCATGGGGGTAGCGGGGAACCTGGGACCCGCCCCCAACCTCTATCCACGGTAAACGTCGGCATGGGGGTAGAGGGGAACGTGGCAACCTTTATCCACGGTAGACGTCGGCACAGGGGTAGAGGGACCTGTGACAACCCCCTCCCCCAAACCACTTCTTTCATCAGCGCAAGCTAACCCCCCTCGCCCCTCTGCCTAAATAGGACTCATGGAGAAAAGCCCCAAATTGAGAAATCGTACTGTACTTATACCTTCACATTTCCCCCACCCTCCTGGACTTCGTGCCGATATCTTCCATTCGTACCGTCGTCTTCTTTTTCTCTGCACACGCAGGCTACACGAGGTTCTGCAGCGTTTGTCCGCGATCAACAAGGCCGGGCCTCAACCACTACCCAAGGCTGTCCCAAGCACAACAGCTGTTGCGTCTTCATCCAAAAGAAAAGCTCCATCTTCAACCGGCAGTGGCAAGAAAGAGTCTGAGCAACCAGCTACTACCGTGGCAGAAGGGGTAGCTGGGGAAACGAAGAAGAAAAAGAGGCGAATGGAAGGAGATGAGGTGGTTAAGAAGGAGAAGCGGCACCATCATAGGAGCAAGGAACAACAACCAACGGCCCAGCAGGCAACAGCCCCTCCTGGGATGGAGGCTAGCGAAGGAAGGTCGACCCTGGCTGAGACGGGGGGAGAAAGTAAGCGAAAGTTGCCTAATTGCCGCGTTCAGATTAGAGACGGACGTACGTACGTTTACGAAGCGCGAAAAGGGCAGTGGCTGGCTGGCTGTCCATGCTTTTCGGACGTACGTCGGACGTAGTACGTCTCTAGTCTGAACGCGGCCTAAGATCGGTAAGAGGAAAGAAACAATATACAATAGGGTACTGTTGGGTAAACCCGGCCACCTACGCGCCTTTGAACTTGCTGAACGTTTGAGCAAATGATGAAAGAAATAGCTCATTTGAAAGAGGAGAGTTCAAGTCAAGGAATCGACCGTTAAGACTCAATCGGTGATATGGTTACTGAGATGTGCAGCCCTGAAGCTTAGGTGGCCTTATTATTTCCCGTGGCCGGGTTTACCCCATCAATATAGCGTACTGGAAAAGTATAATACGGAGACCCATAATTCTTTCTTTGCGCAACCGGTCAATAATAGTAAGATTCTTTTATTTCCGGTCTTTTTGATGCAGAGAGCGGAAGGCATCGCAGAGACGAGGCGCCTTTTCCTCCAGCAGCCGTCGTGAGAGAGAGCGGGAGAGAGAAGCAGAGAGAGCAGCACAGAGCTGCCAGACATGCGCCACCATCAGCGGAGACGAAGGAACCCAGGGACCCGGACGCGGACATGATTCAAATGCACGCGGAATACGCCGGAGGTACCTAAGTATGTGGGGTACTGTGGGGTGATAAACCCCCGGCCGTGGGGTAAACCTGGCCACCGAAGTTTCAGGGCTGCATATCTCAGCAACCAGTGGACCGTTTGAGACGAATAGGATGTCAATCGATTCCTTGAACTCTCCTCTTTCAAATGAGATATTACTTGGTTAATCATTTACTCACCGGAGCTTAGTTGGCCGGGATTACTCCATGGCCGAGTTTGCCCCACAGTACCCTACTACCCACCTTCAACCGACTCACGTTCTCTTGTATTGATCAGCCGGCAGTCTTTGCTACCTTGCTGCTACCAAGAATATATCATTGCGCGTATGAGCCAGTGATTGACTGCCTCTTTCGCTAACACTACCTACGTCCTCCATTCTTCCCCAATGCCCACGTATGTATTCTCGCTACCACTGCTATAAAGCGTATATGCGCCCTGCTTTCAGACGAATTGGACTCGGAAATCAAGCAAGCGGTGGGTGGAAGCAGAGGCGAGCGGTGGAGGGAGCTGGACCACTCCTCCAATCGACATCGACGCATCCGCCCCCCTACTCCGCCTACCCCGCCCGCCATACTCAGCAGAGGAGGAGGAAGCAGAGGAGGAGGAGGAGGAAGAGGAGGAGGACAGCTTATTCGGCCTCGCAGTAGAGGAGACAGAGAAAGAGAGGGCAGTTGGCGCCAACGCAGTCGCTCGCCCGATGTACGTGAGAGGAGTCGAGTGGTTGTATGTTGTTATAGTCTGGCCGATAGCAGTTGGCACTTGGACTCAAGGCGCGTAGTTTGCGTGTACTTCTGCTAAATAGGAGTACACGAAGCGTGGACAGAAATCCGCATTTGTAAATCTATTTTACGCAACGCGCCTTGAGTCCAAGTGCCAACTGCTATTGGCCAGACTATAGGTAGGTAGGGTACTGTGGGGGTAAACCCGGACACGGGGGTAAACCCGGCCCACCTAGGTTGGATTGCATATCTCGGCAACCAATGGACCGACTGAGACAATTATTATGTCAATCGAGTCGATGTACTCTCCTCTTTCGAGAGAGCTATTTGGTTCATCACCTGATGAAAGAACAAGTTCAAAGGAGGTTGTCCGGTTACAGTACTCTCGTACTGTGACCGGGGTTCCGTATGGGGATAGCCGGGCCCCGAAAAGGGGGAGAGAAATAGGACCGAACGGGAATCGAACCCCCAACCCTCGGACACAGCTGTGGACTTAGGCACCCCACCAGGGAGCGGTCCAAGGACAGATGGCTAAACTCGCCTGCTTACATGCCTAGAACAGAACTAGTTTACGTACACTACTGGCCTCGGACGCTGTTGCCATACGTACGCAACGCAGTACGTAACAGTACATATCCAGACGTCGGCCTGGGGTCAGCTGGGGGTATGTTTAGCACACCCCCACCCACCCCCTCACATTACCCCACGCAGTCCCCCAGATATTGAGAATTTGAACAATACCCCATACACACCCCCAAAAAATACAATCAACATACCCCCACGCGTACCCCCAGACAGTCTGTGATGTTCTGCTCACATCTACTAACAAATAGGGCTGATGTCTGTCTGTGTGTCTGTGATGCAATAAACTCGCTCAGTTTTGCAGCTACAGCGTTCACCAATGGCTCATTCGAAAGCTTATAAGCCCAAGGGCGCCAGGAAGGCCTTCGATTTTTGATCTGATCAGCCGATCGCCAATAATCGATATTTGAGTACTAAAAGCGCGCAGATTCACTCATAACTCACTCAATTTTGCAGCTACATCATCCATCCAGGGCTCTTTCAAGCGCTCATGGCCCCGAGAACGCCAGAAAGACCTGCGATTTTTTATCTGATCAGCCGATCACCAATAATCGATCGATAATCGATATTTTAGTACTAAATGCCGCAGAAACCAAACGACGCAGGTTTTCAAGCCAGCGTTTGCAAATGGTCACGCCCGAAAGTGCACACGAGACCAAAACGCGAGATGCGCCAAAGGGTTGCCAGATTGCTAAATGCGCAAAAGGGTCGCCAGATCTGCAAAAGGGTTGCCAGATTGCTAAATGCGCAAAAGGGTTGCCAGATCTGCAAAAGGGTTGCCAGATCTATGCGGGAAAAGGGTTGCCAGATCTGCCATAGGGTTGCCATCTCTGCGATAAGGTTGCCAGATATACTACTTTTTGCCAACTGCCCAAAATGGTTGCCAGATGCATAATATGTTGACAGATCACGATCTGCAACAGGGTTGCCAGATCTGCAAAAGGGTTGCCAGATTTTGCAAAAGGGTTGCCATCTCTGCAAAAGGATTTTACTGCGAAGCTGTAACGGGCCACTGGTAACCCCAAACATACCTCCATATTAAGGTCTCAATGCCCTGTTTTTCTGAGCGTTGACTCCTGTACTACTAGTGAACTATCTGGTGATATCTAATTCCAGCTGTTTTCACTTCCTGACACCAAACGATCATCCGTCTGCTTGTTTTCCGTTCGCTGTTTCCGCTCCAGTCGCGCTCTCTGCGCTCGTCTTCGTACTATGCAGGGACAACTGTCTATGCACGGACTTCTGGATAAATTCGGTCCAGGCTCTCCTGAGCCAACGAAAGCGAGTTGAGAGGAGATCAAGATATCGATCGAAAGCTTGTTACACGATCTCTTTGACGCGCCATAGACCGCCTCTTGAAACGGCCTCTCCGTGGCGCTATTCTTGATTGAAACGATAACTTTTTCAAACACGTTTTTCTTGGATAACTTTGCGTAGAGGCAACGTAGAGAGGCGCCGCAGGTACCGATCGATTCCTCTCGTCAAGACGCGTTGAACGGTGCGCCGCATGTTGAAAAATACCCAGTGGTTCCTTCGGTACACCCAAATCGCATGGTTTTTGGGGCTTTCTTCGGCGTGTCGTACTGCGCCGAATACAAGAGCTTTGGCGCTGCCGTTTGGTGTACTTGTAGAGGAAGGGTTGTTCTATATTTACATGATAAGTGATCACTTTTATCTTGCACACAACGGCTACGAGGAAGCCTCAAAGTTGGCTCCGAAACAGGGCATTGAGACCTTAACGTCAACATTCCCCCATTTCAATAACATTTGGGGGTATGTTGGCGTTTTTTGGGGGTATGTTACAGACTATTTCTTTTTGGGGGTATGCTGGAAATTCTGGGGGTATGTCAGGAAAAAATTTTTCCTGGGGGTATACGGCATCCCCCACTTTTCTGCTCCAGCATAACCCCACTGACACACCCCCACCCTGGAAACCGTGCCGATGTCTGCACATCTGTCGTTGTTTGGTGGTTGCAGGAGTGGCGCGGGGGCGGCGCGGCGCGCACCCGCAGCGTGGTGGGACAGGTGGTGCAGCGAGAGGAGGTACCGGAGGAGGAGTACGACCCCCTGCGGCCCTCCATCGGAGCCGTGGCCAGCGTGGTGCGGGTGAGTGCGCGACCCAAGTACGGCGGCGCGGCCTCCGAGTACCAGCCGAAGCCCGGCGTGTTCATGCGCGCGTTGCAGGCGGCGCAACAGCCGGCGCCATTACGCAGCAGAGCGCCCGATACCACTGCCGGTGTTGGGAGGGAGGAAAGAGGCGACAAGAAACGGACGAGTAGGGAGAAGGACAGGGAGCGGACCCGGGAGAGACGCGGAGGCAAGGTGAGTAGGTAGGCGGATTGAATGAATGCACGCTCGACCCATGATTTGTCGTAGTCTTCGTTTTACTACGTGCACGTAAACCAAACGTATTCGTTCGCTTCGGGACACCAATCACGTGATGTTCCTCGCGCGTCTAATCTAAATCATGGGTCGAGCGTGGATTGGCTGGTAAACATCTCTGGCCCTACACTCTGTCTGACGCGTAGTGCTTTTCCTGTGACCCCTGCGCGCGGACACGGAATTAGAAAGACACGCAGCGCGTCTGTTCGAAAAATGGGAATCACGATTTCGTAATGAAACGACAGCAAAAACGCCCAAAATTATTGGTCGAAACATCAACCAACCACAAGTTTTTCTTCATCAAGACCTGCTGGTTTTGGCGTAGACTTCCATTCCATGGACATGATGACTTGCTTACACACTGTTACTGTACCTGCCTACATAATGCGGATTTAGGGTATCACGGGGTAAATCCGGCCGCTTTACGTAGTACAGACAGACACGTGCTTTGCTGCTCCAGGATGGCAGCGAAGGAGACGCGCGAGAGCGCATAGAGAGGAAGCGGAAGCGACGCGATGTGGAGAAGGCGGAAGAGGCCAGGTCTGAATCGCCGGAGCGTCAGAGACATCGGCGTACCAAGATCACGACGAAAGGAGGGAGGGACGCCAGTATCCAACTGCACTACAGCTCACCGGAGGAGAGAGACGACGACATTGACGTGAATGACGATGAGGATGACGTGGTATGTTTTTTATGTATTCTTGGTTATAGTCTGGCCAGAGAGAGTTCGCTATGGAATTCAAGTCGTCTTGCGTAGTTTTCATGCACTCCTGAAGAATAGGAGTGCGTGAAACGTGGACAGAATCCGCGCCCACCTAATGAAGACTGCCGTTTTACCCCCAAATCCCAAACTTTTACTACCCCCAACTACCCAACTGTTATTACCCTGGTCAACTACCCGACTGTTATTACCCCCAACTACCCAACTATTATTACCTCCTAACACCCGGCTTGCCTCTCTACATACATACTGACTACCTATTCCTTTCTCTGTTCTTTTAGCCGGAGGAACATCGTCGCGAGTTTCGTCTTCCTCCGACCGACAGACGCCGAGTGGAGCTGGTTGACGACGAAGAAGAAGAAGAAGAAAAGGAAGTAGAGGAGCAGGCCCCACCCAAAAAGAAGGCCCCACCCAAAGCTGCTTCACCACCGCAGCCGCTGCTGATTGCTACTGCTCCGAAGAAACAGGCGGCGGCGGCAACGACGGGCCCGGTGAAAATGCGAGAAGTGGCCAAGCCGCAACCCCTGCCCGTTGTAGCTGTGACAGCGAAGGAGAGGGAGGAGGAGCCAGATGAGATCTACGTGGACACTACTGGACCACAGTAAGAGATGGGGTAGTATGGGGTAAACGCTGCCATCTAAGCTCCTGTAAAGTTGCTGTTTCAGCCATTTATGAACCAAATGGCTCATTTGAAAGAGAGGACACTTCAAGGATTCGATTTACGCAATATTTGTCGCGAACGTTCATTGGTTGCTGAGATATGCAGCTTTGAAACTTAGGTGGCCGGATTTTCCCAGGCCGGGGTCACCTCACCCCATAGTACCCTACCTGGAATAGCCAGCTACATTGCATGGGATGGTACTTTCGAAATGTAGTACTTCTATCTGTGGACAATTGATGTATCTCGAAGCAATATCTATCGGGCGTACGATTATGCCAAGGAATGTTGAAGTATATTTGTCCATGGGTTTCTGCTTCATTCGAAAAGACATTCATATGGGTACATACTGCTTACCACCAGTACTCTTAGGAGCCCTTCCATGGCATTTCAACCAATTTTCTGTACAAATTGCCACGACCATCTCCTATTTTTTCAAATATCAAACTTAGGAGTACCTGGAACCATTTCGCGTCGAGATCTATTTCGCAGTTGAGCACGCATGCACTTTTTTCTGTGCTGCTGGCCTACTGCGTGCGTGTGTGTATGTGTTCCTTATTCATCAATCACGTTTTTTCTATTTGCTGCAGGGAGTCGGTGAAGACGGATACTCGCTTCATGGTGACGTTGGAGGGTGTGAGTGAGAAGTTTCGATACAAAATCGAGAGCAGCGGCGCCGAATCGTCTGCTCAAGACGCCAGCATGGACTCCGCAGTGTCCGCGGAAGGTATGTACGTACGTGCGCATACGTACGATATTGACATGGCATATGTACTCAGACAGTAGGCGGCATCAGACGGGACAACTTACCGTATATACCGGTGGAGAAATTGAGAGGTCCGAGTCTAGTATGGGGCATGCATTGGGGGGGGGGGGGATGCATAGCATGGGGGAGGGCTATGTATGCACCGGTATGGTCTCGTACCGAGCATATCGATTTTTCGTGGTTGAAAACATATGTAGGACCGACGAGTACGGTCCGACTTGAACTCGTACTTGCTACACAATTGACCGTGAGAGTACTACTTTTTACTCGCATCGAGTATCTTCTCGTCCTATTATACACACGCGCGTTTGCACGAGCTCTTGCTTTCTCGTACCGAGCAAGGTGCGAGAATGGTGCGAGTTGGTCGCTGCTACTGTACCGTTCAGATGAGAAGATGCTCGGCATGGTAAAAGTACTCACACGGTTAGACTGCTCCTATGTTTCTTCACGAAAAGACCGATTTGCTTGCTGGCCAGTAGGAGTTGGCACTTGGACTCAAGTCGTCCTGCGTAGTTTGCACACGCCTTGAGTCCGAGTGCCAACTCCTGTTGGCCAGACTATAGTGAATTGGCCTGTCGGATGTCGTATGGTATGTCCGCTTTGTGTTCGTAGTACCAGGAATACATACGTACATATAGTCGGAGAAACGATCAAGAGTTCGCTTGACAATTTTGCCGCTCCCGTAGCAATGTAACATTTCTAAACATTCTAAACAAGAATAGCAACCGGCTTTTCGACCCTTTTTCAAAAACTATTGCTATTCTTGTTTAGAATGTTTTTAGAAATGTTACATTGCCACAGGAGCGGAAAAATTGTCAAGCAACTTTTGATCGTTTCTCCGACTATACATACTTGAGTAGGTAGCTTATTGTGTTGCAGCCGACAGCAGCCTGTCATCGATCGATAGCCCGGCAGCCGCTGGCCGATTGAAGTCGAACGTGGTGGTGGTTCACCCGCGGATTACGGCCCCACCGCGCGCCACCATTCAGCCCTTGGTCGGACTGGAAGACGAAGACGAGCTGGGCAGTGGTCAGACTGCGAAATATCTGAGAGGTATGGTATTGTATGCAGGTTCCCTCATTCATTCCACCTGGTCCTACAGCCTACACCATGATTTTATAGTCCTCGGAATTAGCGGACCTGTCAATCAGTCTTTTCTTTCGCAAAACGCGATAGACAATGTTGAAGCCACTGTACAAATAAAATACAGAGTGTCTCAAAATAAACCGAACACATCTCCGTGCATGTAACTCTGGAACCACACGTTAGATTTTTATGCGGTTTCTTGTTTTTAGTAGCCAAGGCTTCAACTTAGATGTGTACAAAATTTCAGCTACTTGGTCCACATACTTCAGAAATTACGACGGTTTGAATCTCGAAGCTGAAAATCGACGTTTTTTTTCTTTAGTATGGAGAAAAATTATGGTCTTTTTTCTCAAGACACCTTGTTCCATGCGTTTGCTATGCTGCCATTGGGATAATGCATGAGATACACATTTCCTAGCATTTTGGGGACAGATTTTTTTCATTACGAGACTAATTTTATTTAGGACTCTGCACAGGAAGCCCCTAAATCGGTACTACCAGTTCGAAAAACCTTCGTTTTTGACCGCCGGAGAAAGGATGTGTTTTCCGCAGCTTCCACTGGACCTATAAAGCTAAAATTTTGTACACATCTAAGTTGAAGCCTTGGCTACTAAACAAAAAAAAACCGCATGAAAATCTAACGTGTGGTTCCAGAGTTATATGCACAAACTGTTCGGTTTATTATGAGACACCCTGTATATCGACTTTTTCAGTGTTAGGACGAAAAGCATCACTCATACCCTACAATGGACACGCCGCTAAATGTTGCCTTCACTATAAAGAGTCGGCTCGCGCGTAGACAGTTTGGAAAGCAACACAACAAGTTCCCTTTCGGCGTACTGTCTACCGGCGCGCATAGACAGCTGTGTCTATGCGCGCGTCTACAAACTCATGGTGTAGGACCAGGTCGAACGAATAATGGAGTGTAGGTAGGTTCGAACGCATATTGAGGTCTGCGGCTGTGTTTCTATGTTTTGCCAGGGATTTTGAGTAACTCAAAATCCTTCGTTACACAAAACGACTGGAGATATGTGTATGTACGTATATGTCATTTTCTGTACATATTCCTGCAGCCTTTTTCCATATATTGGCGATGTATTTGAAATACATGTCGGCTACTGTTTTGCTATATCATTCCAGGCCGTTTTGCGATATTCACGGTGAGGTGAGTTCGCTTACCACATAACTCCGAATCGAGCACTATTTGGTTTTCCACGTGTCCCCATGAAGGGTTATTGCAGTGATCGCACTGGAAAATACAGTTTTAAACTTACTTTCATATCAGCCATTCTTCTACTTTTAGTATTTTCATAGAGCAATATGCATAGGTTACAGTTGTAGCAGTAGGTATACACTTTGAAAAAATGCAACTGCAAAATATATATGGCTCCTTGTATCTCTGTAAGGCTACTGTGGAAAGTAACGCAAACCAAATGGACAAGTGATACCAACAAAGGGCAAAAGCTTGACATTCCCATACACTGTTTGACGCATGCAAATGGTGACTGGTATCAAGGGTCCATAATGTATATAAGAGTCCCTTTCTCGTAATAGCAGTGGCGTGTTCAGAGCTACTCGCGCTAAGAGCCGAAAGACCTCCTGATCGGGAGGCCCCACCCCCCAAAGTGGGATGCCCACCTCAGACTGAGGTGTCCCACCCTTCAACTGGGGGGTCCCCCCCCCCCCCCCCCCCCCAGCTGGGATGTCTTTTCGAATACTCTCGGAGGCGACGAAGACTGCAAGCGACTGCCAAGTCGGAAGGCTCTTTGCAGTGTACGCACTTGAAGGACAGCTACTGGACCATATAAATAAAATAGCAGGATGCATTGAAACATCGTACTCATAGGTTTACCCAGACTGATTGTAAACATTACATTTTCTTCGCAGTAGTCCAGCCAACATAGTGTAACGTTTGCTGACGAATTAACTAAACCAGCGAGTTTGATGTTTAACCGCATCCTGCTGTTATTTATATGGGCCTCTAGCTGTTTTTCAGTGAACGCACTGCAACGAGCCTTCCGTCTTCGCATCGCTTGTAGTCCTCATCACCTTGGAGTAATTGAAAAAAACATCCCAGTTGGGTGGTTTGGCATCGCTTGCAGTCTTTGTTGCCTCAGAGTATTTGAAAAGACATCCCAGCTGGGGGTGGGACCCCCCCCCCCCCCCCCCCCCCCCAGTTGAGGGGTGGGACACCTCAGTTGGGAGGTGGGCATCCCACTTGGGGGGTGGGGGCCTCCTGAGCAGGAGGTCTTTTGGCTCTTAGTGTGAGTAGCTTTGAACACGCCGCTGCTATTACGAGGAACACTCTTATATACATTATGGACCCTTCCATTTAGCCCAACATGACATAGGCCTACATACCTAGATCTTCAAACGCATCATCCTCT